>CM022541.1:8705733-8954947 GCA_012273795.1 Dendrolimus punctatus | reverse complement strand
ATAACTTAATTACTTTACCGATGATTAGGTGTTATATTTTATCTTCCTTAGGTAGTATATAGTAATATAGTTTCAATTCATTTATTATTTAACATAAAAATATTTTATATCAAATACTGTAGTGTAGGTCTAAACTTCAAGAGTAATAGGGTTCTTCAGTATCTTATATTGCATACAGGAATTTTAGTTATAATTATAGCTGACATGATAGGCCATTTACTAATAATTATTTGGTTGTTAATTATAGTAAGAGTTTAGATAAATAAATCTAGTTAAGTTAGAGATATTACTGGTTTCATTTCAAGACATATCAATTGGCTAATCTGTCCTGTTTGATAGACCTCCATAAAAGACAAAGGGTTACTACATTACACAACAAAGAGTCCTACTCTGATGATTCACGCCAAATAATATAAAGTTAATTCTATACTCATGAGGGTATATCGGAAGCCTGTGTGTGTGGGTATGTGGAGTGATATATGTGGTCTGCTTTACTCATGTGTAGTGATGCGGTTGGTATATTATTCCATATATGTGACATGTATGGTTTGTGATATAATCCATATATCATTCTTATATGATAATAACATATTCATATGTATTGTTCATGTGGGATTTATTACATATGTGGGGTATAAAATTATATAGACACAATTATATTTATTGAAGGGGGGGGGACGTTACAATATGGTGTGGCCGTGACAAGGATTGACTTACATAAGAGCCACGGAGGTAGTACCAACTTAAGTTGGTACAATTTGATGTTCGTGTGAAGGAAATGGATTCAAGTGTCTATCGAATGGGCTTTTGGTTTCGATTGTCTTGAATTGTAGTCTAGTTTACATAAATATGCTTATATGTTAATTTGGTAGGAATGCTCAGGTTATTCATGTGATATAAGACTGATATATCAACACAAACCTATAAATTTAGGTACTAATTAATAAACAGTATAGAAATATCAAGCTGAATAGAGAAATAAATGATTAGACTTCTTGAATAATAGTGAAATTGAAATATAGGGAAATTAAATTAATCTTTAGGTAAAATAAAATAGATACTAGCTTCTATGTAAATATTTAATATTAAAGCAATAATCTAGTATACAGTAACATGGGAAACTTATTACCTGATATTTTTAACTAGTATATCATATATAACAAACACTTATTTAGTATGAGTAGCACTAGTTGTCTTCAGCATTGAAACTTGCTGGTTAAGTAATATTAACCTTGTCCTATAATCGCTATGTGTAGTTGGTTTTATTCATGTACGGTGATTGTACCAATATCTACATAATTTGGTTTATTCACGCCTGAAAAACAAAAATTATACACAAGAAGTGAAATACAAACATATCACATGGTTCACTATTACTTACGTTGTATTGTACTTAAATAACATAACTATATATTAAATATAAAATTATATCCTTGTTAAATAGTCGGACTTATAGAAATAAATTAATTTACAAAATTAATATGTATTAGTTGTAAACAAAACAAATGGCGGCTGACGTTTAGGAGCGATTCGATGTTGCTAGTTAAGAAAAAAAAAAAAAGAGAAGGAAAAAATAATAACAAAATTTGGTACGAGAGTAATCAATGTAAATTATGTTCTAATAATAATAAAATTATAGTAAAGGGAATAGTCGCTACTAGATATTAGTAGGTACGAATTGGGCTTATCCTATAAGAATATAAGGTGAAATACTGAAAATTAAATGACAAAATTTTACACACTTGAAATAAATCCATCGACATCAGTTTAATCTATGGTTATTTTTGTAAATTAATAACATCATAATTATAGGAAAGCTTAAAGAGCGGTAAAGTTAATATTTTATTCAAAATATCATAAATAAAAAAAAGAAAAAAAACAAATCAAATAACATTAATAAATCGATATAATGGTTTAAATAATCGTGTACAAGAAAAGAATAAAACTGAATGTTCATAAATAAATCGGTATAATATAGTTTAAGGAAACGAGAAAATAAATAAATTTAAATTTCACAGCGACTTAAATTAAATGGTTACTTCGTTAATAAATCATTATAAATGATTAAAACAATTTAGTAAGTAGGAAAAGTGGAAATGCGTTTTATTAATAAACAGTACAATATGATTAAAGAAATTTGAAAAAAAAAAATACATCGTATCAAAAATAATTAGTAACTAATAAATTCTTTGAGTGGCAACATTGAGTAGTGAAGTAATTATTGCGAATTTCGATATTGAACTATATCGACTGTATTAGAATAAAGATTACATGGGAAGAAATGACTTGTAGCAAGCAGTACGAATGATGGAATGAATGATGGAATAATTGGGGTTCTCTAGACATTATTCATTGATCTTAAAGTTGTTAAAATAATTGGTGGTTGATCTAATATCGCGTAATGTATCGATACATTTGTTGAATACTGCATTGAGACACAACACTAACGTTCAAGAAAAAAAAAAAATGTTTTCTTGAAGGAACATAACCTCTGAGGTATATTATGAATGATGATCAAAGAATATTGTATATTATGCCCAATTTTATGAGTATTGAATGATTAATTAATATAATTTCAGTGGGGATATGTGTGGTGTGTTGTGATGTAGAATTATAGCTTCGAACACTTCTGATAGCTTAGGAAAGTTAGCTAAAGGTGATTAGTAGAATTACTGATATAATATGCTAGAAGAACTGAATTTAGTTTATAGTAGGGAGATATGTAATGGAATGAACAAGTATTGACTACTTATTATAGAACAAGTACAAATGGGAAGATTGTAGTGTTATAGGGTCATAATAGAACTATTAAACATAGCTAGGCAAAAGTAATAAGAATTCAGTATTTGGGTATAATATTACTTGGGAAAGGAGTAGGTCTATAGTTGTAATGAAAATAATTAGGTATTTTAGTAAACATATATAGTCATAGCATGTATAAAATCATTACACAATGATTCTGAAGTATCATAGAAGAAAAACTTTGTCATAGAAGAAATTAACAATATATAATACAAATTCATTTATCTAGTAGACTGAGCAGGAAATAGTAATTACTTTGGTAACTTTAGGTCAATGATTACTATATATATTTATTTCAGTAATAGGGTTAATTGTTTATTACAAAAATTAATACATGTAGATTTATTTACTTTCCAATGCCACTACCAAAATATAGTGTTAATTATAACTGAAGTTAGATTAACAAGCTATTAGGGGTTGAACGCTAAAGATTTCTTTGAAGCTGGGTACAGCTTCAACAAAATTTAATGCATTAAAAAGTATTGAGTAAAAATGTCAATTATAAATGAATAACAATTGTTCTAGGAGATTGATTGAGTTGCTTAGTGTTTAGTTAGGATGATATTTGAGGAATAATTGTAGATAATAAAATGTTGAGTTAATACAAAAGATGACTAGAGATATTTGAAATAAATGATTATAGGACTTTTTATGAACAAGCAGATGTGCTATAAGTTAGGAATGTTGTGTTCACATATGACTCGGGAATGATAGCACTATTAAATAATAATTGAGTTATCATTTCAAATAGATACAAAATAGGCAATGTATTCGTAACACTTTATGAAACATATCTTGTTATACGATCATTAAGATAAGAAAATACTCCATTGAACTTTTTTATATTCACACTTTAGATAGGCATATATGCAACACTGTGGATTGTTAGAATGAGTAGTATATGTAAGAAAGATTATGGTTTAATAACTACATCAATCTTTATTGATAAAATCATTTGCGTTTGAATAGGTGCTATATATAATGCAAGCTTGAGTATAACAAACAAGATAAGAAATAAAATTCGGACTTTAGATAAAAGCTTAATTATCAGTATGAAATGCTCATAAGCAACTCAATCACATTTGTTAAATTTATTGACTGCAGAATTGTTCATAGTATAATACCATACTGAGAGTAAGGGGAGGTTGTCCATTTATAATTGCATTTGCTAGGAGTGTATGTACTTTATGTATGTATACAGCGAATAGGACTAGGTCAAAGGGACAAATTTTAGCATTTATGCTAGAACAGAATGAAGATGGTATTAAGAGAATAGTAAATAGGGGTTTTGTAGGGCGTAAATCTATTATAATAACGTTATAAGGTTAGATGATATATTATTATAGTAATATGAAATTAACGGAGATTTGGGATTGGTTTACGTTGGTTTACGTTGGTTTAGATTGGGTTAGGTTGGTTTAGCTTGGTTTAGATTGGCTTAGTTAGGTTAGGTTTAGGTTAGGTTAAGACTTTATATATAGGGAAATTTAGTTATAACTGAATTGGATAGGGAAGAAATTACCTTATTATATATAGAATAGGCGTTATTGAAGATTATGGGAATAGGAGTGTAAAGAAATTGATAATGTTACACACATTCCTTAGCGTACTTTAAACATTCTAGTGAGACTTAATTTACCAGTGAATGTAGATTTTAAGACAAATTCTTAGCAGATTAACTAAATAAGTCAATAAATAAATAGTAGGCTAATGTATAGTTTAAAAAAAAAAAAAAAAAAAAAAAAGCAGTTAATTAAGAAGGGTTGTCATATGAAACTTTTAGTTTAATTAAATTAAGATTATACTTAGACGCTTATTTGGTTCTGCCACAATACTAGTATTGAAAAGCCTTTAAATGGCTTACATGGATATAACATTTTACACTTTGGGAATTGGCAAATTATTAGGTAATAGCATATTAAATCATCAATTAGTATTTGATTAGGTTAGGAACAACATAATTAATAACCATATCTGGGAGTCAAAATAAAATATTATTATGTGTATGACTATCACTCATAGGATAGGCAAGACTAAAAACATTTTGAGTACAAGTTATATGTGAGGATCTATTTGTATGGGATGTAGTTGGCTCTACTGATAGGTTGGGAAAAAATATAATAATAACATATATTTTGAAAAATAGAGTTATATTATACATTCAAGTAAGTCTTTTGATTTTGGATTGTCTTGGTTCGTGGAACTGGTCAGCCCATTATATTCTTGATGTTTATGAATAGACGTCGTGTCTGAATTTATTATTTAGTTTGATCATACATGTGTACATATTTATATATTTTATAACACTACACCACACTCTACAACAGTCGTGCAACTTGTTTGGGAAAACTTGCGGACTTTGAGAAATTTACCGCTTATTTAGTTTATTGGTTTAATGATTTAAATATTTTTAAGGGTTGCCTTCGGCATTTGACATGGTTGAGTGAAGTAGTGGAGTATTATAACTTTAGTTTTATTAATGAGGTTTACTTTAAAATTATTAGTTTGGGCAAAAATTGTAATTCAAAAATTTGTTTTCAATTAGTGTTTTCCAATATTTTATTTCTAAGTGACTCTGTTGGCACTGGATATATGCTACATACTAATTGTAACAAACATCAACAATTGGTTAGGGGTAAAAGCACATATTGGTAGTTTTCATGAGAATTCAGATTAGAGCCGGGATTTATAAACCTTGTAACCTTGGGCAAAGGAATTCACAACTCCTTGCTCATTGGGACGGCCAACCTAGGATAATTCGACGATTATCCAGGTTTTCTCGCGTTCTACCTTAAGCAAATCTAGCTTGTTTATTTATAATAATAATATGTGCATTCATGAGACTAGGATGATTTCACATATTGGGTTTTGATGATTTGGTAACTGAAGGTTTGGAGTAAGTTAAATCGCGGATCACCTTGGAGACGAGTGGGCACCTCGGTGACGCCCTAGATGGTTAGAGGGTTTAGCTGCCGTGTTGCAAGGGGATCACTCGTATCAAAATTTATATCTTTCAAGATATGTGATCTCATGAGTCTTTGATGTAGTTGGTCCAGGGAAGCCAGACCGAATTGGAAAGCATAATTATTAAAAAATAAGAGTTTATGTCAGGGGTAATAAATTTTCATTGTTCGTAGTCGCATAACGTGTTGCATTTACAACATATTATTATAATTTATATATTTGTATATATATATTTATACATTTTCGTTATAAAACCCTGTATTTTATGAAGTAGGAGCATTTAACTTGAATATTTTATTATAGTTAAAATGTAGGACGAGCAATATACAACTGTTTGATATACATAATATATTGGTGTGATCTATATACATAATATATTTATGCATTTTGGTAATAGATGACAAAGCGGTGTCATAGCCTATAAAAAAATTATAAATAGAAAATGCGAGAACGATTTATTGCTATAAACTTTCTGTCAGGGGCAGTTAAGTGTGGGTATAAATAATGAGTTATGAATTTCTTATTCATTGTTTCACTTTAAGGGGATTTAAACTATACTGAGCTATTAGTGTTAGTTAATTTAGGTCATTTGTCATTATATTCATATAAATAATAGAAGGGAATATATGCATTTTGGAAAAAGTTTCTTCTTTTTAGTTTGAAGTTTAATCTGTGCATTTACTGTTCGTCTACCTTTGCTAGATAGTTGATTGTTAGAATGTATATATATATATATATAGCAAAACTTGGATCTTATTAAGGTGAATTTTTATGAAAATTTTGACAACTGCCGTCTTGGAGGTTGTTTATATTTTATTTCGGTGAACTACATAAAATCTAGTAGGGCGACTGTGACGAACCCAACGTTGCCAAAAGGTGGGGTTTGATATAAAAATATAATTAAAATCATATATGTAAATAAAATGATCAAAATTTCAATTAAAGACATTTATGACATGTGAGGAGCATATATTTTGCTAAATACATTAATTACACATTCAATCAATCAAATATTGATTAATATAAGTGATTGAGAATGATGACACCTGGCGTAAATGACGCGGGAGCTTCATATAAATCGTTGTCAGACGTTCTTTATTCTCAAGTGGTTTCAGCTTGCGATAATAGATGGCGCTGAAACAAAGAAATGTTAACATAGAAACATTGCATTGGAAATTCTGATATTCCTCGGTAATTCAGAGATTAGGGCATGCAAAATGCATTAGAAATAACCACAAGCATCTAATCTATGGTAAATTAATAAAATATGTTACCTTTATTGTGTTGGGAATGCAGGAATCATTGATTTGTGGAGCAGTCGAAACACATTATTGTGAAATTATTGATTTTCTTCTTATTTGTATGAATATACACTTCAGTATATGTCTGGGACGAGTGTGTCACTCTTGTGCTCTGTAAGGAAGCATGTGTTTTACATTTGATAGCAAGTTCAAAGAACAAAAGCATAATTCTGGAAAAAAATAGACAATTATGTTATGACATTAAAAATTAGAATAAGTTCATATATTAAAGTGGATACTAGTGAATTGCAGACGTTAGAGATCATGTGTATCACAGTATAATTAACAAATTTTAGAAATATTAAATAATAAATAAGTTATTGGCAAAACAGAATGGAGGTTCAGTGGGAAAATTTACAAAATTGATTTAAGCCAAATTACCTTGTTAAAGGTGTGCTGAAGGTTAAGAAATCTATGACTAGATATGCTAAATTAATACAGAAGGAGTAATATCACTTGCAAAAGCCGATTAGAATTGGAAATTTAAAAAAAAAGGGAAAAATTAAACTAATATAGTCAATGGCGCCGCATAATAAAAAATAATAAATTACCAATATAAGTTTATGGGCATATAGCTAGTTATTACAATTTAAACTGTAAATTTATACATACAATTTAGTAGTTAGAAATTAGTAATTCTATACTAAATGCAATAAAGAATAACTAAATTTGTAAAGCAGGAAATAATTAAAATTAAGTAGCATAAATGGAGGTAGTTTTGAAAGAAGAAATTAGCAATTTGTAGTTAATTTACGTTATTAAGGAGATATATCTATTTTGTGATTAGATAAAATAGTTAAAGATATAAGTAATTAATCGTGCATAAAGTAATAGACGTTTATAGATAGAAAAACAAGAAATTATTAAGAGAAACACAAGATACGATTTGTAGGTAGAGGGCGCTTTCAACGATGCCGTTTCGTTTAATATGGAATATTTCAGGATTTATTAGAAATACGTATGAAATATTTATGTTAGAAGTTAGCAAAATAGTTTTAAAAGGATTTTCTTACAATAAAATGATTCGAAGTTCTTAGTTCCTACAAATAATTATGTAGGAAGCAATGCTGTTCTCTGATTGGTTGTAAACGGTGGTGCGATACCAGGGGGCTGAAGCAAAAGGGGGCGAAGGGTAAAAAGACGGTAAACAGCGGAAAATTACTGAGATCTGGGGAAAAACTATAAATACCTGGGGTCGAGAAGATTCGAGACAGTCTACGTTCTACCATTACCGTCGCGAAGTGCTGCTAGTCGTACATTAGCACCCCCTAGTGGCCGTTCCTAGGGCGAAGCGCTGCCGCTCTGCGCCGTTAAATAATTAAATTAAATTAAATAATTACATAGTGCTGCATCGTCGAGGCCTGCGGTAATTTAAATCCTTCTGTATTTCAATATTTATATAGAATAGCTAGATGATTCAATCGGCATCAAATTAAATTAAATTTAAAAAGGGTAAAATTTATAATTGTTAAATAAATTTCAAAATGTAAGAAGTTACGTGAGTTCGTAAGATTTAATTAAGATGATTGTTTAAATTGCTTTTAAAAACCATATTATATAATTTCGGTTCGTGTAAAATTATTCTAATATCTTGTTCTTTAACAAATTAATACGGGAAATAATATAATATTTTAATGTAATCTTAAAGAGTCGCGTTAAACAATAGTATACCTTCTTTTAAATCGTCAAAAATAAATACGTGGGTTCGCTAAATTAAACAATGTTGATATCACTAAAATATTTAAAAATAGGTCTACCTTCTTTAATCTGATTAAAAAATGAGAGAATAAAATTATACAAGAAATTAAACGGTATAAAATCGAATTTAAATAGACAATTTAAGAGGGTGTTTGTAAAAGAAAATAAATATTGTAAAATTTTATAAAGTAATAATTCGGTTAAGATATAATAAAATTTGATGTAAAATTAACTAAAATATGTATAAGCAAACATTAATAACTTGTCTTCTGGAAAAGACATGGTTGATGCAACAAACTTAGTAGAATAAAAGGGCATTGGGTTGTTTTAAATATTGCTGAATTACATTAGATTATAAAAAACATAATAATTAATACGTTACTAGATCGGTGACATGTAAATTAATTCTGGTATTGTAGGCGTGATTGAATCAACAAATTAGAAATTGTGGTCTGCGTATAGATGGTAGAATATCTAGTGTCGGTAAGGTATTTTAGGTAGGAGACTAGTGTCGTGAGTCTATTAACTAGTATAGGTGGTGTAGAATCTACATGGAAGAAGGTAAGTCGGACAGAAGCGTCCGACTTTGGTAGTTTTTGAACTGATTGAGGATCTTCGAGCTATATTTATTTCTCTTGCATTTATTGTGTTTGTTGAAGATTTCTATGTGTGTTGCAGAATTATTACAGGATATGTTATTCGGATACGAGATATTAAAATCGCTATGTAGGTAGGCGAATTAATGAGATTATTCTAGACTAGTAAGTAGAGTGCGTATATTTTAATGCGTTACGGTGATTTGCGGAGCGTAAGTTTAAGAAGGTAGGTAGGGCGGATAATTGTATAAGATTACTGTAGGCTAGTAAGTAAGGGTGCGTATAATTTTAAGTCGTTACGGTAATTTGCGATGCGTCTAGCATAGTAATGTAGGACTGGCGTTAGCTTGTAAGAGCGGTATGAACGGCCTAAACCTGATATAGAACGGAAATAGCGAAATGTTTAGTTTAAGCGTATAAGATTAGTTGTAGCGGATTTAACGTTCATTATACATTAGAAATGCGTTATTTTGCGTTATTTAGGCGTTATTTATTTAGAGCGGATTTACGTTCTTATACATTATTAATGCGTTTTATTGCGTTGATAGGCGTTATTATAATTAGTTGTAACGATTTAACGTCATTATACATTAATTAATTATTTTATTGCGTTGATTTGGCGTTATTTATAATTAGTTGTAAGCGGATTTAGCGTTCATTATACGTTAAGTTATACGTTATTATTATTGCGTTAAATTTGGCGTTATATTATAAATAGTTGTAAGCGGGTTAAATGATCATTACACGTTAATTGATGTGGTACGTTAGGCCTTAATTATGAGTAGTTATAAGCTTTATAAGTTCATTATACGCTAAGATAGGAACTCACTAATACGTTAATTATAAGTAGTGGTAAGCGTTTTATACGTTCATTATAGTGTATAGGAACCGGCCGATATGATATAATAGTGCGTCGTAGAATATTGAATAGGCGGTAGGAACATCGAACGATACTTATAGAAACTCTTATAAATCATAACTAAATCATTAACTAAGAATTATCATAAATAACTTGAACTTTTCTTCCATTTATTGGTTAATTTGAAATAAATATTAATAAATTTATAGTACTATCTTAACAGTTCATGGCTGCCTTTAAACTATGTTTCCATTACATATGAAATAAGCCTAGCCTCCTTCGTAGAAGGTTATTCAAAATGGTACAGGCTTGAATCTGGTTCATTTCGGAAACTTGTTGAATAGTTGTTAGGTATATAATATAAACAATATTTAAGTATTCTAACACTTGTGTTATTGTAGACTAGGGTTTATGTAATAATTACATGGGTTCAATACCTACTTCATAGGAAACCTATACAAAATACTAAATGCTTGAAATACAAACAAGATTTAAAAATATTTTAACACTTATGTGTTATTCCAAGAGTTAGGTATTTGCTATATGCATTCATGTGCTCTACCTCATACAATATCTATACATACTGGGTCCAATAATAGAAATGAATTAAAGTATCCTAACACTCGTGTGTTATTATGGTCCAGGAATTATGTATGTATTCATACCCTAGCTCATGAAATATTTATATGGTAGTATATACACCAAACCTTAGGACAAGAATAAAATAAATATCCTAAAAGGTAATATCTATATTATATACATATGTATTTGTCAATTATACTATTTAAGTATATACATATGTATGATTATGTACTACATGTATACAAGTCCTATAAATACTATTGAATCTAATACCTCCATGGGTTATTATGTATATAATTACAAATGCTTTATAAGTATACATGTATGTGTAAAAATGTGCTGCTTGCATACAAGTTCTATAATACTATTGATTTGACGATATTATTTATATAAATACATAAGCATGGATGCCCTACTTTATGTATTGAGTATGCTTACTACTTGCATGTAAGATTATTTACAATAACCTACAACATTTATTCATGGTACATTTTATATGTATTTACAATATATATATTCTATCCGGCACATTACACTAAACAAATAAACTAGATTCACTATGTGTGCTTCTGGTGAAGTATATGTGTTGCGGTTTCAAAGGGTATCGATGCCAATCATAGTTCAACGTTTGACGCTTACAAAATGTGTTTTATTATAGGGTTTCCCTGTGTCCATGAGTTGGTTGTATTGGATTCTAGGCAAGTGACTAAAGGGGTGTTAGTACATCTCTTGGGCCGTTATCAAAGCTATTGACTTCGCAGTGAATTGTTTGATTTCGGATCATTCCGGCATCATTAAACAGTGATTTGGCTAGAAGTCTAACCAGTCGTAGGTATAACTGGGCCTCCTCATGTTATGTCTGAGCTTAGACTTCGTACCCTATAAGTCAGTTTAATGTGTTGTGAGACAGGGGTTCAATCTATCAACCAGATGGAACTGTCAGCTTGTACTGATGGTCTAGATGTCCTCTTGTGTTGGTATCCTCTGAGTGCCCAATGTTGACCTAAAACGATTGAATAATCAACGATCGATTCTTGAGCTGAAACACATATATATAATACAGACTAAACAAGGTATGGTAAATATTCCCTATATGCCTGTCTGATATTTATATACATTACAAACTACAGGTGGGTATGATGAAATGCTCCCAATATACCTGTTTATATTACAAATTATATAAGTGGTGAAATACCTCAAATTACTTGATTAATCCATCCGCTGTTGATTGGAGATCATATTACATTTATATACATTACAAACTACAGGTGGGTATGATGAAATCTCCCAATATACCTGTTTATATTACAAATTATATAAGGTGGTGAAATACCTCAAATTACTTGATTAATCCATCCGCTGTTGATTGGAGATCATATTAATTTATATCATTACAACTACAGGTGGGTATGATGAAATCTCCCAATATACCTGTTTATATTACAAATTATATAAGGTGGTGAAATACCTCAAATTACTTGATTAATCCATCCGCTGTTGATTGGAGATCATATTACATTTATATCATTACAAACTACAGGTGGGTATGATGAAATCCTCCCAATATACCTGTTTATATTACAAATTAATAAGGTGGTGAAATACCCCAAATGACTTTACCGATCTACCTATTATTAATGGAGATCATATATATATGCTTACATATATTACTAACTGCAGATGGTGGTAAATCCTCGCTATATATCTGCTGCTATATTATATATTTACATATGCTATAAGCTATATCGGTGTGGTGTAAATTCCCCAATTTACCTGATCGACTATCCTTTATTGGATTGAGATCTATATTATATATATTTACATATATACAGGTGGTGGTAAAACTCCCCAATTTACCTGTCTGATCCATCCCTATGGGTTCGAGATCATATAATTAATAAATTTATCTATGTATGAAGTTTATCATACACAGTTGATTATGCTTGAAGCAAATGAATCGTTCAGGTGGTCGTCTTATGACTTCCAAATTATCAGGCTTCGAATTCACACATGCGTGCTATTACACTGCTGAGTTGCATATATCAGCTTCCTTTGGTCACGTAAGTCACAATCGTGTAGACTCATCTCTGATGTACGTTGACAAGCTGCACTCCTAGGCAGATTATATTGAAGCATCGCTCTCAGGTCTGCTTGCAGCCTCGAGAATATACTAAACAGCCTTTACACTATACGGACCTGAACGTGAAATTACTAAAGCAATTATCAGCAGTAATAAAACATTTTGGACGAGGGTCTCGGACCTTATCCTTGTATCCGTCCTAACTATACGATGGTGGTGCCCTGGTTGTTGCGGTCAGCCGTCAGCTGGCCGGGGGGTGGCTTTTCGGGAGTCTCTCACCATATTTTTATATATTTTATATAAAAATATAAAGAGAGGAACAGTACACCACAATTGTTCATCCAAATATATTATATTCATTATTTTATATCAACTATATAATGACTTTCTATATAGCATTATATTTATATACATTTCCAATAATTTATAATATATGAAGAGGAATAAATATATTTTATACTTTGCTTATACGACCCGTAACAAACATAATCCTAATTTCATTAACATACAAATTAATATAATATCCAAGCAGTCCTAACACTATGGGTATTAGGATATTGTTGACATTATGTTACATCTATATTATAACTTATTACTTTACCAATGATTAGGTGTTATATTTATCTTCCTTAGGTAGTATATAGTAATAGTTTCAATTCATTATTATTAACATAAATATCTTATATCAAATACTGTAGGTAGGTCTAAATTTCACATGTAATAGGGTTTCTTCAGCATCTTATAATGCATACAGGGAATTTAAGTTATAATTATAGCTGACATGATAGGCCATTTACTAATAATTATTTGGTTGTTAATTATAGTAAGAGTTTACATAAATAAATCTAGTTAAGTTAGAGATATTACTGGTTTCATTTCAAGACATATCAATTGGCTAATCTGTCCTGTTTGATAGACCTCCATAAAAGACAAGGGTTACTACATTACACAACAAGAGTCCTACTCTGATGATTCACGCCAAATAATATAATTAATTCTATACTCATGAGGGTATATCGGAAGCCTGTGTGTGTGGGTATGTGGAGTGATATGTGGTCTGCTTTACTCATGTGTAGTGATGCAGGTTGGTATATTATTCCATATATGTGACATGTATGGTTTGTGATATAATCCCATATATCATTCTATATGATAATAACATATTCATATGTATTGTTCATGTGGATTTATTACATATGTGGGGTATAAAATTATATAGACCAATTATTTTATTGAAGGGGGGGGACGTTACAATATGGTGTGGCCGTGACAAGGATTGACTTACATAAGAGCCACAGAGGAAGTACCAACTTAAGTTGGTACAATTTGATGTTCGTGTGAAGGAAATGGATTCAAGTGTCTATCAAATGGCTTTTGTTTGGATTGTCTTGAATTGTAGTCTAGTTTACATAAATATGCTTATATGTTAATTTGTAGGAATGCTCGGTATTTATGTGATATAAGACTGATATATCAACATAAATCTATAAACTTAGTACTATTAATAAACAGTATAGAAATATCAAGCTGTATAGAGAAATAAATGATTAGACTTCTTGAATAATAGTCAAATGAAATATAGGGAAATTAAATTAATCTTTAGGTAAAATAAAATAATACTAGCTTCTATGTATAAATATTTAATATTAAAGCAATAATCTAGTTACAGTAACATGGAAACTATTACCTGATATTTTTAACTATAATCATAATAACAAACCTTATTTAGTATGAGTAGCACTAGTTGTCTTCAGCATTGAAACTTGCTGGTTAAGTAATATTAACCTTGTCCTAAAATCGCTATGTGTAGTTGGTTTATTCATGTACGGTGATTGTACCAATATCTACATAATTTGTTTATTCACGCCTGAAAAACAAATAAAATACACAAGAAGTGAAATACAAACATATCACATGGTTCACTATTACTTAGTTGTATTGTACCTTAAATAACATAACTATGTATTAAATATAAAATTATATCCTTGTTAAATAGTCGGACTTAGAAATAAATTAATTTACAAAATTAAGTGAATTAGTTGTAAACAAAACAAATGGCGGCTGACGTTTAGGAGCGATTCGATGTTGCTAGTTAAGAAAAAAAAAAAAAAGAGAAGGAAAAAATAATAACAAAATTTGGTACGAGAGTAATCAATGTAAATTATGTTCTAATAATAATAAAATTATAGTAAAGAGAATAGTCGCTACTAAATATTAGTAGTACGATTGGGCTTATCCTATAAGAATATGAGGTAAATACTGAAAATTTAATAACAAAATTTTACACACTTGAAATAAATCCATCGACATCAGTTTAATCTATGGTTATTTTGTAAATTAATAACATCATAATATATAGGAAAGCTTAAAGAAAGCGGTAAAGTTAATATTTATTCAAAATATCATAAAGATAAAAAAAAAAGAAAAAAAACAAATCAAATAACATTAATAAATCGATATAATGGTTTAAATAATCGTGTACAAGAATAGAATAAAACTGAATGTTCCATAAATAAATCGGTATAATATAGGTTAAGGAAACGAGAAAATAAATAAATTTAAATTTCACAGCGACTTAAATTAAATGTACTTCATTAATAAATCATTATAAATGATTAAAACAATTTAGTAAGTAGGAAAAGTGGAAATTGCGTTTTATTAATAAACAGTACAATATATCTAAAGAAATTTGAAATAAAAAAAATACATCGTATCAAAAATAATTAGTAACTAATAAATTCTTTGAGTGGCAACATTGAGTAGTGAAGTAATTATGCGAAATTCGATATTGAACTATATCGACTGTATTAGAATAAAGATTACATGGAGAGAAATGACTTGTAGCAAGCATACGAATGATGGAATGAATGATGGAATAATTGGGTTCTCTAGACATTATTCATTGATCTCTAGAGTTGTTAAAATAATTGGTGGTGATCTAATATCGCGTAAATGTATCGATACATTTGTTGAATCTGCATTGAGATACAACACTAACGTTCAAGAAAAAAAAAAAAAAGTTTTCTTGAAGGAACATAACCTCTGAGGTATATTATGAATATGATCAAAGAATATTGTATATTATGCCCATTTTATGAGTATTGAATGATTAATTAATATAATTTCAGTGGGGATATGTTGTGTGTTGTGATGTAGAATTATAGCTTCGAACACTTCTGATAGCTTAGGAAAGACTAGCTAAAGGTGATTAGTAGAATTACTGATATAATATGCTAGAAGAACTGAATAATTAGTTTATAGTAGGAGATATGTAATGGAATGAACAAGTATTGACTACTATTATAGAACAAGTACAATGGAAGATTTGTAGTGTATAGGGTCATAATAGAACTATTAAACATAGCTAGGCAAAAGTAATAAGAATTCAGTATTTGGGTATAATATTACTTGGGAAAGGAGTAGGTCTATAGTTGTAATGAAAATAATTAGGTATTTTAGTAAACATATATAGTCATAGCACGTATAAAATTATTATACAAAGATTTTGAAGTATCATAGAGAAAAACTTTGTCATAGAAGAAATTAACAATATATAATACAAACTCATTTATCTAGTAGACTGAGCAGGAAATGGTAATTACTTTGGTAACTTTAGGTCAATGATTACTATATATATTTATTTCAGTAATAGGGTTAATTGCTTATTACAAAAATTAATACATGTAGATATATTTACTTCCAATGCCACTACCAAAATATAGTGTTAATTATAACTGAAGTTAGATTAACAAGCTATTAGGGGTTGAACGCTAGATTTCTTTGAAGTGGGTACAGCTTCAACAAAATTTAATGCATTAAAAAGTATTGAGTAAAAATGTCAATTATAAATGAATAACAATTGTTCTAGGAGATTGATTGAGTTGCTTAGTGTTTAGTTAGGATGATATTTGAGGAATAATTGTAGATAATAAAATGTTGAGTCAATACAAAAGATGACTAGAGATATTTGAAATAAATGATTATAGGATTTTTATGAACAAGCAGATGTGCTATAAGTTAGGAATGTTGTGTTCACATATGACTCGGGAATGATAGCACTATTAAATAATAATTGAGTTATCATTTCAAATAGATACAAAATAGGCAATGTATTGTAACACTTTATGAAACATATCTTGTTATACGATCATTAAGATAAGAAAATACTCCATTGAACTTTTTTATATTCACACTTTAGATAGGCATATATGCAACACTGTGGATTGTTAGAATGAGTAGTATATGTAAGAAAGATTATGGTTTAATAACTACATCAATCTTTATTGATAAAATCATTTGCGTTTGAATAGGTGCTATATATAATGCAAGTTCGAGTATAACAAACAAGATAAGAAATAAAATTCGGACTTTAGATAAAAGCTTAATTATCAGTATGAAATGCTCATAAGCAACTCAATCACATTTGTTAAATTTATTGACTGCAGAATTGTTCATAGTATAATACCATACTGAGAGTAAGGGGAGGTTGTCCATTTATAATTGCATTTGCTAGGAGTGTATGTACTTTATGTATGTATACAGCGAATAGGACTAGGTCAAAAGGGACAAATTTTAGCATTTATGCTAGAACAGAATGAAGATGGTATTAAGAGAATAGTAAATAGGGGTTTTGTAGGGCGTAAATCTATTATATAACGTTATAAGGTTAGATAATCAGATATTATTATAGTAATATGAAATTAACGGAGATTTGGGATTGGTTTACGTTGGTTTACGTTGGTTTAGATTGGGTTAGGTTGGTTAGCTTTAGATTGGCTTAGTTAGGTTATTTAGGTTAGGTTAAGACTTTATATATAGGGAAATTTAGTTATAACTGAATTGAATAGGGAAGAAATTACCTTATTATATATAGAATAGGCGTTATTGAAGATTATGGGAATAGGAGTGTAAAGAAATGATAATGTTACACACATTCCTTAGCGTACTTTAAACATTCTAGTGAGACTTAATTTACCAGTGAATGTAGATTTTAAGACAAATTCTTAGCAGATTAACTAAATAAGTCAATAAATAAATAGTAGGCTAATGTATAGTTTAAAAAAAAAAAAAAAAAAAGCAGTTAATTAAGAAGGGTTGTCATATAAACTTTTAGTTTAATTAATTAAGATTATACTTAACGCTTATTTGGTTCTGCCACAATACTAGTATTGAAAAGCCTTTAAATGGCTTACATGGATATAACATTTTACACTTTGGAATTGGCAAATTATTATAATAGCATATTAAATCATCAATTAGTATTATGATTAGGGGTTAGGAACAAACATAATTAATAACCATATCTGGGAGTCAAAAAAATATTATTATGTGTATGACTATCACTCATAGGATAGGCAAGACTAAAACATTTTGAGTACAAGTTATATGTGAGGATCTATTTGTATGGGATATAGTTGGCTCTACTGATAGGTTTGAAGGGAAATAACTATATAATAATAACATAGTATTTTGAAAAATAGAGTTATATTATACATTCAAGTAAGTCTTTTGATTTTGGATTGTCTTGGTTCGTGGAACTGGTCAGTCCATTATATTCTTGATGTTTATGATAGACGTCGTGTCTGGAATTTATTATTTAGTTTGATCATACATGTGTACATATTTATATATTTTATAACACTACACCACACTCTACAACAGTCGTGCAACTTGTTTGGGAAAACTGGCGGACTTGAGAAATTTACCGCTTATTTAGTTTATTGGTTAATGATTTAAATAATTTTGAGGGTTGCTTCGCATTTGACATGGTTGAGTGAAGTAGTGGATATATAACTTTAGTTTTATTATAGGTTTACTTTAAAATTATTAGTTTGGGCAAAATTGTAATTCAAAAATTTGTTTCAATTAGTGTTTCCAATATTTTATTTCTAAGTGATCTGTTGGCACTGGATATATACTACATACTAATTGTAACAAACATCAACAATTGTTAGGGGTAAAAGCACATATTGGTAGTTTCATGAGAATTCAGATTAGAGCCGGGATTTATAAACCTTGTAACCTTGGGCAAAGGAATTCACAACTCCTTGCTCATTGGGGGACGGCCAACCTAGGATAATTCGACGATTATCCAGGTTTTCTCGCGTTCTACCTTTAAGCAAATCTAGCTTGTTTATTTATAATAATAATATGTGCATTCATGAGACTAGGATGATTTCACATATTGGGTTTTGATGATTTGGTAACTGAAGGTTTGGAGTAAGTTAAATCGCGGATCACCTTGGAGACGAGTGGGCACCTCGGTGACGCCCTAGATGGTTAGAGGGTTTAGCTGCCGTGTGCAAGGGATCACTCGTATCAAAATTTATATCTTTCAAGATATGTGATCTCATGAGTCTTTGATGTAGTTGGTCCAGGAAGCCAGACCGAATTGGAAAGCATAATTATTAAAGAAATAAGAGTTTATGTCAGGGGTAATAAATTTTCATTGTTCGTAGTCGCATAACGTGTTGCATTTACAACATATTATTATAATTTATATATTTGTATATATATATATTTATACATTTTCGTTATAAAACCCTGTATTTTATGAAGTAGGAGCATTTAACTTGAATATTTATTATAGTAAAATGTAGGACGAGCAATATACAACTGTTTGATATACATAATATATTGGTGTGATCTATATACATAATATATTTATGCATTTGGGTAATAGATGACAAAGCGGTGTCATAGCCTATAAAAAATTATAAATAGAAAATTGCGAGAACGATTTATTGCTATAAACTTTCTGTCAGGGCAGTTAAGTGTGGGTATAAATAATGAGTTATGAATTTCTTATCATTGTTTCACTTTAAGGGGATTTAAACTATACTGAGCTATTAGTGTTAGTTAATTTAGGTCATTTATCATTATATTCATATAAATAATAGAAGGGAATATATGCATTTGGAAAAAGTTCTCTTCTTTTAGTTGAAGTTTAATCTGTGCATTTACTGTTCGCTACCTTTGCTAGTTAGTTGATTGTTAGAACTGTATATATATATATATAGCAAAACTTGATCTTATAGGTGAATTTTTATGAAACCATTTTGACAACTGCCGTCTGAAGGTTGTTATATTTATTTCGGTGAACTACATAAAATCTAGTAGGGCGACTGTGACGAACCCAACGTTGCCAAAAGGTGGGGGTTTGATATAAAAATATAATTAAAATCATATATGTAAATAAAATGATCAAAATTTCAATTAAAGACATTTATGACATGTGAGGAGCATATATTTTGCTAAATACATTAATTACACATTCAATCAATCAAATATTGATTAATATAAGTGATTGAGAATGATGACACCTGGCGTAAATGACGCGGGAGCTTCATATAAATCGTTGTCAGACGTTCTTTATTCTCAAGTGGTTTCAGCTTGCGATAATAGATGGCGCTGAAACAAAGAAATGTTAACATAGAGACATTGCATTGGAAATTCTGATATTCCTTGATAATTCAGAGATTAGGGCATGCAAAATGCATTAGAAATAACCACAAGCATCTAATCTATGGTAAATTAACAAAATATGTTACCTTTATTGTGTTGGGAATGCAGGAATCATTGATTTGTGGAGCAGTCGAAACACATTATTGTGAAAATATTGATTCCTTAGAATTTTCTTCTTATTTGTATGAATATACACTTCAGTATATGCTTGGGAGAGTGTGTCACTCTTGTGCTCTGTAAGGAAGCATGTGTTTTACATTTGATAGCAAGTTCAAAGAACAAAAGCATAATTCTGGAAAAAATAGACAATTATGTTATGACATTAAAAATTAGAATAAGTTCATATATTAAAGTAGATACTAGTGAATTGCAGACGTTAGAGATCATGTATATCACAGAATAATTAACAAATTTTAGAAATATTAAATAATAAATAAGTTATTGGCAAAAACAGAATGGAGATTTAGTGAAAATTACAAAATTGATTTAAGCCAAATTACCTTGTTAAAGGTGTGCTGAAGGTTAAGAAATCTATGACTAGATATGCTAAATTAATACAGAAGGAGTAATATCACTTGCAAAAGCCGATTAGATTGGAAATTTAAAAATAAAAGGGAAAAATTAAACTAATATAGTCAATGGCGCCGCATAATAAAAGATAATAAATTACCAATATAAGTTTATGGGCATATAGCTAGTTATTACAATTTAAACTGTAAATTTATATATACAATTTAGTAGTTAGAAATTAGTAATTCTATACTAAATGCAATAAAGAATAACTAAATTTGTAAAGCAGGAAATAATTAAAATTAAGTAGCATAAATGGAGGTAGTTTTGAAAGTAAGAAATTAGCAATTTGTAGTTAATTTACGTTATTAGGAGATATATCTATTTTGTGATTAGATAAAATAGTTAAAGATGTAAGTAATTAATCGTGCATAAAGTAATAGACGTTTATAGATAGAAAAACAAGAAATTATTAAAGAGAAACACAAGATACGATTTGTAAGTAGAGGGCGCTTTCAACGATGCCGTTTCGTTTAATATGGAATATTTCGGATTTATTAGAAATACGTATGAAATATTTATGTTAGAAGTTAGCAAAATAGTTTTAAAAGGATTTTCTTACAATAAAATGATTCGAAGTTCTTAGTTCCTACAAATAATTATGTAGGAAGCAATGCTGTTCTCTGATTGGTTGTAAAACGGTGGTGCCGATACCAGGGGGCTGAAGCAAAGGGGGCGAAGGGTAAAAAGACGGTAAACAGCGGAAAATTACTGAGATCTGGGGAAAAACTATAAATACCGGGGTCGAGAAGATTCGAGACAGTCTACGTTCTACTATTACCGTCGCGAAGTGCTGCTAGTCGTACATTAGCACCCCCTAGGGCCGTTCCTAGGGCGAAGCGCTGCCGCTCTGCGCCGTTAAATAATTAAATTAAATTAAATAATTACATAGTGCTGCATCGTCGAGGCCTGCGGTAATTTAAATCCTTCTGTATTTCAATATTTATATAGAATAGCTAGATGATTCAATCGGCATCAAATTAAATTAAATTTAAAAAGGGTAAAATTTATAATTGTTAAATAAATTTCAAAATGTAAGAAGTTACGTGAGTTCGTAAGATTTAATTAAAGATGATTGTTTAAATTGCTTTTAAAAAACCATATAATCGGTTCGTGTAAAATTATTCTAATATCTTGTTCTTTAACAAATTAATACGGGAAATAATATAATATTTTAATGTAATCTTAAAGAGTCGCGTTAAACAATAGTATACCTTCTTTTAAATCGTCAAAAATAAATACGTGGGTTCGCTAAATGAAAAATGTTGATATCACTAAAATATTTAAAAATAGGTCTACCTTCTTTAATCTGATTAAAAAATGAGAGAATAAAATTATACAAGAAATTAAACGGTATAAAATCGAATTTAAATAGACAATTTAAGAGGGTGGTTTGTAAAAGAAAATAAATATGTAAAATTTTATAAAGTAATAATTCGGTTAAGATATAATAAAATTTGATGTAAAATTAACTAAAATATGTATAAGCAAACATTAATAACTTGTCTTCTGGAAAAGCATGGTTGATGCAACAAACTTAGTAGAATAAAAGGGCATTGGGTTGTTTTAAATATTGCTGAATTACATTAGATTATAAAAAATATAATAATTAATACGTTCTAATCGGTGACATGTAAATTAATTTGGTATGTAGGCGTGATTGAATCAACAAATTAGAAATTGTGATCTGCGTATAGATGGTAGGATATCTAGTGTCGGTAAGGTATTTTAGGGTAGGAGACTAGTGCGTGAGTCTACTATAGGTGGTGTTAGAATCTACATGGAAGAAGGTAAGTCGGACAGAAGCGTCCGACTCTGGTAAGTGTTTGAACAATTGCAGGATCTTCGAGCTATATTTATTTCTCTTACATTTATTGTGTTTGTTGAAGATTTCTATAATGTGTGTTGCAGAATTATTACAGGAATGTTATTCGGATACGTATATTAAAATCGACTGATGTAGGCAGGGCGGATAATAATAACAGGATTATTCTAGATTAGTAAATAATATTGCGTATAATTTTAATGCGTACGGTGATTGCGGAGCGTAAAGTTTTAAGAAGGTAGGTAGGGCGGATAATTGATAAGATTACTGTAGGCTAGTAAGTAAGGGTGCGTATAATTTTAAGTCGTTACGGTAATTTGCGATGCGTCTAGTATAATAATGTAGGACTGGCGTTAGCTTATAAGAGCGGTATGAATAGAACGGAAATAGCGAAATGTTTAGTTTAAGCGTCTAAGATTAGTTGTAAGCGGATTTAGCGTTCGTTATACGTTAAGAAATGCGTTATTTATTGCGTTAAATTTAGGCGTTATTTATAATTAGTTGTAAGCGGATTTAACGTTCATTATACATTAATTAATGCGTTATTTATTGCGTTGACTTAGGCGTTATTTATAATTAGTTGTAAGCGGATTTAACGTTCATTATACATTAATTAATGCGTTATTTTATTGCGTTGCTTTGGCGTTATTTATAATTGTTGTAAGCGGATTTAACGTTCATTATACATTAAGTTATACGTTATTATTATTGCGTTAAATTTTGGCGTTATATTATAAATAGTTGTAAGCGGGTTAAATGATCATTACACGTTAATCAATTGATGTGGTACGTTAGGCTTAATTATGAGTAGTTATAAGCTTTATAGGTTCATTATACGCTAAGATAGGAACTCACTAATACGTTAATTATAAGTAGTGGTAAGCGTTTTATACGTTCATTATAGTGTATAGGAACCGGCCGATATGATATAATAGTGCGTCGTAGAATATTGAATAGGCGGTAGGAACATCGAACGATACTTATAGAAACTCTTATAAATCATAACTAAATCATTAACTAAGAATTATCATAAATAACTTGAAACTTTTCTTCCATTTATTGGTTAATTTGAAATAAATACTAAATAAATTTTATAGTACTATCTTAACAGTTCATGGCTGCCTTTAAACTATGTTTCCATTACATATGAAATAAGCCTAGCCTCCTTCGTAGAAGGTTATTCAAAATGGTACAGGCTTGGATCTGGTTCATTTCGGAAACTTGTTGAATAGTTGTTAGGTATATAAAATAAACAATATTTAAGTATTCTAACACTTATGTGTTATTATAGACTAGGTTTATGTAATTATTACATGGGTTCAATACCTACTTCATAGAAACCTATATAAAATTCTAAATGCTTGAAATACAAACAAGACTTAAAATATTTTAACACTTATGTGTTATTCCAAAGTTAAGTATTTGCTATATGCATTTATGTGCTCTATCTCATACAATATCTATACATACTGGGTCCAATAATAGAAATGAATTAAAATATCCTAACACTCGTGTGTTATTATGGTCCAGGAATTATGTATGTATTCATACCCTAGCTCATGAAATATTTATATGGTAGTATATACACCAAACCTTAGGACAAGAATAAAATAAATATCCTAAAAGGTAATATCTATATTATGTACATATGTATTTGTTAATTATACTATTTAAGTATATACATATGTATGATTATGTACTACATGTATACAAGTCCTATAAATACTATTGAATCTAATACCTCCATGGGTTATTATGTATATAATTACAAATGCTTTATAAGTATACATGTATGTGTAAAAATGTGCTGCTTGCATACAAGTTCTATAATACTATTGATTTGACGGATATTATTTATATAAATACATAAGCATGGATGCCCTACTTTATGTATTGAGTATGCTTACTACTTGCATGTAAGATTATTTACAATAACCTACAACATTTATTCATGGTACATTTTATATGTATTTACAATATATATATATTCTATCCGGCACATTACACTAAACAAATAAACTAGATTCACTATGTGTGCTTCTGGTGAAGTATATGTGTTGCGGTTTCAAAGGGTATCGATGCCAATCATAGTTCAACGTTTGACGCTTACAAAATGTGTTTTATTATAGGGTTTCCCTGTGTCCATGAGTTGGTTGTATTGGATTCTAGGCAAGTGACTAAAGGGGTGTTAGTACATCTCTTGGGCCGTTATCAAAGCTATTGACTTCGCAGTGAATTGTTTTGATTTCGGATCATTCCGGCATCATTAAACAGTGATTTGGCTAGAAGTCTAACCAGTCGTAGGTATAACTGGGCCTCCTCATGTTATGTCTGAGCTTAGACTTCGTACCCTATAAGTCAGTTTAATGTGTTGTGAGACAGGGGTTCAATCTATCAACCAGATGGAACTGTCAGCTTGTACTGATGGTCTAGATGTCCTCTTGTGTTGGTATCCTCTGAGTGCCCAATGTTGACCTAAAACGATTGAATAATCAACGATCGATTCTTGAGCTGAAACACATATATATAATACAGACTAAACAAGGTATGGTAAATATTCCCTATATGCCTGTCTGATATTTATATACATTACAAACTACAGGTGGGTATGATGAAATGCTCCCAATATACCTGTTTATATTACAAATTATATAAGATGGTGAAATACCTCAAATTACTTGATTAATCCATCCGCTGTTGATTGGAGATCATATTGCATTTATATACATTACAAACTACAGGTGGGTATGATGAAATGCTCCCAATATACCTGTTTATATTACAAATTATATAAGGTGGTGAAATACCTCAAATTACTTGAATAATCCATCCGCTGTTGATTGGAGATCATATTACATTTATATGCATTACAACTTACAGGTGGGTATGATGAAATCCTCCCAATATACCTGTTTATATTACAAATTATATAAGGTGGTGAAATACCTCAAATTACTTGATTAATCCATCCGCTGTTGATTGGAGATCATATTACATTTATATGCATTACAAACTACAGGTGGGTATGATGAAATCCTCCCAATATACCTGTTTATATTACAAATTAAATAAGGTGGTGAAATACCCCAAATGACTTTACCGATCTACCTATTATTAATGGGAGATCATAATATTATATGCTTACATATATTACTAACTGCAGATGGTGGTAAATCCTCGCTATATATCTGCCTGCTATTATTATATATTTACATATGCTATAAGCTATATCGGGTGGTGGTGTAAATTCCCCAATTTACCTGATCGACCTATCCTTTATTGGATTGAGATCGTATATTATATATATTTACATATATACAGGTGGTGGTAAAACTCCCCAATTTACCTGTCTGATCCATCCCTATGGGTTCGAGATCATATAATTAATAAATTTATCTATGTATGAAGTTTTATCATACACAGTTGATTTATGCTTGAAGGCAAATGAATCGTTCAGGTGGTCGTCTTATGACTTCCAAATTATCAGGCTTCGAATTCACACATGCGTGCTATTACACTGCTGAGTTGCATATATCAGCTTCCTTTGGTCACGTAAGTCACAATCGTGTAGACTCATCTCTGATGTACGTTGACAAGCTGGCACTCCTAGGCAGATTATATTGAAGCATCGCTCTCAGGTCTGCTTGCAGCCTCGAGAATATACTAAACAGCCTTTACACTATACGGACCTGAACGTGAAATTACTAAAGCAATTATCAGCAGTAATAAAACATTTTGGACGAGGGTCTCGACCTTATCCTTGTATCCGTCCTAACTATACGATGGTGGTGCCCTGGTTGTTGCGGTCAGCCGTCAGCTGGCCGGGGGGTGGCTTTTCGGGAGTCTCTCACCATATTTTTATATATTTTATATAAAAATATAAAGAGAGGAACAGTACACCACAATTGTTCATCCAAAATATATTACTATTCATTATTTTATATCAACTATATAATGACTTTCTATATAGCATTATTATTTATATACATTTTCAATAATTTATAATATATGAAAGAGGAATAAATATATTTTATACTTTGCTTATACGACCCGTAACAAACATAATCCTAATTTCATTAACATACAAATTAATATAATATCCAAGCAGTCCTAACACTATGGGTATTAGGATATTGTTGACATTAATGTTGACATCTATATTATAACTTAATTACTTTACCAATGATTAGGTGTTATATTTTATCTTCCTTAGGTAGTATATAGTAATATAGTTTCAATTCATTATTATTTAACATAAATATTTTATATCAAATACTGTAGTGTAGGTCTAAATTCAGAGTAATAGGGTTCTTCAGCATCTTATAATGCATACAGGAAATTTTAGTTATAATTATAGCTGACATGATAGGCCATTTACTAATAATTATTTGGTTGTTAATTATAGTAAGAGTTTAGATAAATAAATCTAGTTAAGTTAGAGATATTACTGGTTTCATTTCAAGACATATCAATTGGCTAATCTGTCCTGTTTGATAGACCTCCATAAAAGACAAAGGGTTACTACATTACACAACAAAGAGTCCTACTCTGATATTCACGCCAAATAATATAAAGTTAATTCTATACTCATGAGGGTATATCGGAAGCCTGTGTGTGTGGGTATGTGGAGTGATATGTGGTCTGCTTTACTCATGTGTAGTGATGCAGGTTGGTATATTATTCCATATATGTGACATGTATGGTTTGTGATATAATCCATATATCATTCTTATATGATAATAACATATTCATATGTATTGTTCATGTGGGATTTATTACATATGTGGGGTATAAAATTATAGAGACACAATTATATTATTGAAGGGGGGGGGGGACGTTACAATATGGTGTGGCCGTGACAAGGATTGACTTACATAAGAGCCACGGAGGTAGTACCAACTTAAGTTGGTACAATTTGATGTTCGTGTGAAGGAAATGGATTCAAGTGTCTATCAAATAGGCTTTTGGTTTCGATTGTCTTGAATTGTAGTCTAGTTTACATAAATATGCTTATATGTTAATTTGGTAGGAATGCTCAGGATATTTATGTGATATAAGACTGATATATCAACATAAATCTATAAATTAGGTACTTATTAATAAACAGTATAGAAATATCAAGCTGAATAGAGAAATAAATGATTAGACTTCTTGAATAATAGTGAAATGGAAATATAGGGAAATTAAATTAATCTTTGGGTAAAATAAAATAGATACTAGCTTCTATGTATAATATTTAATATTAAAGCAATAATCTAGTATACAGTAACATGGGAAACTTATTACCTGATATTTTTAACTAGGTATATCATATATAACAAACGCTTATTTAGTATGAGTAGCACTAGTTGTCTTCAGCATTGAAACTTGCTGGTTAAGTAATATTAACCTTGTCCTAAAATCGCTATGTGTAGTTGGTTTTATTCATGTACGGTGATTGTACCAATATCTACATAATTTGGTTTATTCACGCCTGAAAAACAAATTGTCAAACAATTACACAAGAAGTGAAATACAAACATATCACATGGTTCACTATTACTTAAGTTGTATTGTACCTTAAATAACATAACTATATATTAAATATAAAATTATATCCTTGTTAAATAGTCGGACTTGTAGAAATAAATTAATTTACAAACTTAATGTGTATTAGTTGTAAACAAAACAAATGGCGGCTGACGTTTAGGAGCGATTCGATGTTGCTAGTTAAGAAAAAAAAAAAAAGAGAAGGAAAAATAATAACAAAATTTGGTACGAGAGTAATCAATGTAAATTATGTTCTAATAATAATAAAATTATAGTAAAGAGAATAGTCGCTACTAAATATTAGTAGGTACGAATTGGGGCTTATCCTATAAGAATATGAGGTGAAATACTGAAAATTTAATAACAAAATTTTACACACTTGAAATAAATCCATCGACATCAGTTTAATCTATGGTTATTTTTGTAAATTAATAACATCATAATATATAGGAAAGCTTAAAGAAAGCGGTAAAGTTAATATTTTATTCAAAAATATCATAAAGATAAAAAGATAAAAAAAAAAAAACAAATCAAATAACATTAATAAATCGATATAACGGTTTAAATAATCGTGTACAAGAATAGAATAAAACTGAATGTTCCATAAATAAATCGGTATAATATAGGTTAAGGAAACGAGAAAATAAATAAATTTAAATTTCACAGCGACTTAAATTAAATGGTTACTTCATTAATAAATCATTATAAATGATTAAAACAATTTAGTAAGTAGGAAAAGTGGAAATTGCGTTTTATTAATAAACAGTACAATATGATTTAAAGAAATTTGAAATAAAAAAAATACATCGTATCAAAAATAATTAGTAACTAATAAATTCTTTGAGTGGCAACATTGAGTAGTGAAGTAATTATTGCGAATTTCGATATTGAACTATATCGACTGTATTAGAATAAAGATTACATGGGAAGAAATGACTTGTAGCAAGCAGTACGAATGATGGAATGAATGATGGAATAATTGGGGTTCTCCAGACATTATTCATTGATCTCTAAGGTTGTTAAAATAATTGGTGGTTGATCAAATATCGCGTAATGTATCGATACATTTGTTGAATTCTGCATTGAGACACAACACTAATGTTCAAAAAAAAAAAAAAATGTTTTCTTGAGGAACATAACCTCTGAGTATATTATGAATGATGATCAAAGAATATTGTATATTATGCCCATTTTATGAATATTGATGATTAATTAATATAATTTCCAGTGGGGATATGTGTGGTGTGTTGTGATGTAGAATTATAGCTTCGAACACTTCTGATAGCTTAGGAAAGTTAGCTAAAGGTGATTAGTAGAATTACTGATATAATATGCTAGAAGAACTGAATAATTAGTTTATAGTAGGGAGATATGTAATGGAATGAACAAGTATTGACTACTTATTATAGAACAAGTACAAATGGGAAGATTTGTAGTGTTATAGGGTCATAATAGAACTATTAAACATAGCTAGGCAAAAGTAATAAGAATTCAGTATTTGGGTATAATATTACTTGGGAAAGGAGTAGGTCTATAGTTGTAATGAAAATAATTAGGTATTTTAGTAAACATATATAGTCATAGCACGTATAAATTATTATACAATGATTTGAAGTATCATAGAAGAAAACTTTGTCATAGAAGAAATTAACAATATATAAACACAAACTTCATTTATCTAGTAGACTGAGCAGGAAATGGTAATTACTTTGGTAACTTTAGGTCAATGATTACTATATATATTTATTTCAGTAATAGGGTTAATTGCTTATTACAAAAATTAATACATGTAGATATATTTACTTCCAATGCCACTACCAAAATATAGTGTTAATTATAACTGAAGTTAGATTAACAAGCTATTAGGGGTTGAACGCTAGGGATTTCTTTGAAGGTGGGTACAGCTTCAACAAAATTTAATGCATTAAAAAGTATTGAGTAAAAATGTCAATTATAAATGAATAACAATTGTTCTAGGAGATTGATTGAGTTGCTTAGTGTTTAGTTAGGATGATATTTGAGGAATAATTGTAGATAATAAAATGTTGAGTTAATACAAAGATGACTAGAGATATTTGAAATAAATGATTATAGGATTTTTATGAACAAGCAGATGTGCTATAAGTTAGGAATGTTGTGTTCACATATGACTCGGGAATGATAGCACTATTAAATAATAATTGAGTTATCATTTCAAATAGATACAAAATAGGCAATGTATTTGTAACACTTTATGAAACATATCTTGTTATACGATCATTAAGATAAGAAAATACTCCATTGAACTTTTTTATATTCACACTTTAGATAGGCATATATGCAACACTGTGGATTGTTAGAATGAGTAGTATATGTAAGAAAGATTATGGTTTAATAACTACATCAATCTTTATTGATAAAATCATTTGCGTTTGAATAGGTGCTATATATAATGCAAGTTCGAGTATAACAAACAAGATAAGAAATAAAATTCGGACTTTAGATAAAAGCTTATAATTATCAGTATGAAATGCTCATAAGCAACTCAATCACATTTGTTAAATTTATTGACTGCAGAATTGTTCATAGTATAATACCATACTGAGAGTAAGGGAGGTTGTCCATTTATAATTGCATTTGCTAGGAGTGTATGTACTTTATGTATGTATACAGCGAATAGGACTAGGTCAAAAGGGACAAATTTTAGTCATTTATGCTAGAACAGAATGAAGATGGTATTAAGAGAATAGTAAATAGGGTTTTGTAGGGCGTAAATCTATTATAATAACGTTATAAGGTTAGATAATCAGATATTATTATAGTAATATGAAATTAACGGAGATTTGGGATTGGTTTACGTTGGGTTTACGTTGGTTTAGATTGGGTTAGGTTGTTTAGCTTGGTTTAGATTGGCTTAGTTAGGTTAGGTTTTAGGTTAGGTTAAGACTTTATATATAGGGAAATTTAGTTATAACTGAATTGGATAGGGAAGAAATTACCTTATTATATATAGAATAGGCGTTATTGAAGATTATGGGAATAGGAGTGTAAAGAAATTGATAATGTTACACACATTCCTTAGCGTACTTTAAACATTCTAGTGAGACTTAATTTACCAGTGAATGTAGATTTTAAGACAAATTCTTAGCAGATTAACTAAATAAGTCAATAAATAAATAGTAGGCTAATGTATAGTTTAAAAAAAAAAAAAAAAAAAAAAAAAAAGCAGTTAATTAAGAAGGGTTGTCATATGAAACTTTTAGTTTAATTAAATTAAGATTATACTTAGACCGCTTATTTGGTTCTGCCACAATACTAGTATTGAAAAGCCTTTAAATGGCTTACATGGATATAACATTTTACACTTTGGGAATTGGCAAATTATTAGGTAATAGCATATTAAATCATCAATTAGTATTATGATTAGGGGGTTAGGAACAAACATAATTAATAACCATATCTGGGAGTCATAAATAAAATATATTATGTGTATGACTATCACTCATAGGATAGGCAAGACTAAAAACATTTTGAGTACAAGTTATATGTGAGGATCTATTTGTATGGGATATAGTTGGCTCTACTGATAGGTTTGAAGGGAAATAACTATATAATAATAACATAGTATTTTGAAAAATAGAGTTATATTATACATTCAAGTAAGTCTTTTGATTTTGGATTGTCTTGGTTCGTGGAACTGGTCAGCCCATTATATTCTTGATGTTTATGAGATAGACGTCGTGTCTGGAATTTATTATTTAGTTTGATCATACATGTGTACATATTTATATATTTTATAACACTACACCACACTCTACAACAGTCGTGCAACTTGTTTGGGAAAACTTGGCGGACTTTGAGAAATTTACCGCTTATTTAGTTTTATTGGTTTAATGATTTAAATAATTTTTGAGGGTTGCCTTCGGCATTTGACATGGTTGAGTGAAGTAGTGGAGTATTATAACTTTAGTTTTATTAATGAGGTTTACTTTAAAATATTAGTTTGGGCAAAATTGTAATTCAAAAATTTGTTTCAATTAGTGTTTTCCAATATTTTATTTCTAAGTGACTCTGTTGGCACTGGATATATGCTACATACTAATTGTAACAAACATCAACAATTGGTTAGGGGTAAAAGCACATATTGGTAGTTTTCATGAGAATTCAGATTAGAGCCGGGATTTATAAACCTTGTAACCTTGGGCAAAGGAATTCACAACTCCTTGCTCATTGGGACGGCCAACCTAGGATAATTCGACGATTATCCAGGTTTTCTCGCGTTCTACCCTTAAGCAAATCTAGCTTGTTTATTTATAATAATAATATGTGCATTCATGAGACTAGGATGATTTCACATATTGGGTTTTGATGATTTGGTAACTGAAGGTTTGGAGTAAGTTAAATCGCGGATCACCTTGGAGACGAGTGGGCACCTCGGTGACGCCCTAGATGGTTAGAGGGTTTAGCTGCCGTGTTGCAAGGGGATCACTCGTATCAAAATTTATATCTTTCAAGATATGTGATCTCATGAGTCTTTGATGTAGTTGGTCCAGGGAAGCCAGACCGAATTGGAAAGCATAATTATTAAAGAAATAAGAGTTTATGTCAGGGGTAATAAATTTTTCATTGTTCGTAGTCGCATAACGTGTTGCATTTACAACATATTATTATAATTTATATATTTTGTATATATATATTTATACATTTTCGTTATAAAACCCTGTATTTTATGAAGTAGGAGCATTTAACTTGAATATTTTATTATAGTTAAAATGTAGGACGAGCAATATACAACTGTTTGATATACATAATATATTGGTGTGATCTATATACATAATATATTTATGCATTTTGGTAATAGATGACAAGCGGTGTCATAGCCTATAAAAAAATTATAAATAGAAAATTGCGAGAACGATTTATTGCTATAAACTTTCTGTCAGGGGCAGTTAAGTGTGGGTATAAATAATGAGTTATGAATTTCTTATTCATTGTTTCACTTTAAGGGGATTTAAACTATACTGAGCTATTAGTGTTAGTTAATTTAGGTCATTTGTCATTATATTCATATAAATAATAGAAGGGAATATATGCATTTTGGAAAAGTTCTCTTCTTTTTAGTTTGAAGTTTAATCTGTGCATTTACTGTTCGTCTACCTTTGCTAGATAGTTGATTGTTAGAACTGTATATATATATATATATATAGCAAAACTTGGATCTTATTAAGGTGAATTTTTATGAAACCATTTTGACAACTGCCGTCTTGGAGGTTGGTTATATTTTATTTCGGTGAACTACATAAAATCTAGTAGGGCGACTGTGACGAACCCAACGTTGCCAAAAGGTGGGGGTTTGATATAAAAATATAATTAAAATCATATATGTAAATAAAATGATCAAAATTTCAATTAAAGACATTTATGACATGTGAGGAGCATATATTTTGCTAAATACATTAATTACACATTCAATCAATCAAATATTGATTAATATAAGTGATTGAGAATGATGACACCTGGCGTAAATGACGCGGGAGCTTCATATAAATCGTTGTCAGACGTTCTTTATTCTCAAGTGGTTTCAGCTTGCGATAATAGATGGCGCTGAAACAAAGAAATGTTAACATAGAAACATTGCATTGGAAATTCTGATATTCCTCGGTAATTCAGAGATTAGGGCATGCAAAATGCATTAGAAATAACCACAAGCATCTAATCTATGGTAAATTAATAAAATATGTTACCTTTATTGTGTTGGGAATGCAGGAATCATTGATTTGTGGAGCAGTCGAAACACATTATTGTGAAATTATTGATTTTCTTCTTATTTGTATGAATATACACTTCAGTATATGTCTGGGACGAGTGTGTCACTCTTGTGCTCTGTAAGGAAGCATGTGTTTTACATTTGATAGCAAGTTCAAAGAACAAAAGCATAATTCTGGAAAAAAATAGACAATTATGTTATGACATTAAAAATTAGAATAAGTTCATATATTAAAGTGGATACTAGTGAATTGCAGACGTTAGAGATCATGTGTATCACAGTATAATTAACAAATTTTAGAAATATTAAATAATAAATAAGTTATTGGCAAAAACAGAATGGAGGTTCAGTGGGAAAATTTACAAAATTGATTTAAGCCAAATTACCTTGTTAAAGGTGTGCTGAAGGTTAAGAAATCTATGACTAGATATGCTAAATTAATACAGAAGGAGTAATATCACTTGCAAAAGCCGATTAGAATTGGAAATTTAAAAATAAAAGGGAAAAATTAAACTAATATAGTCAATGGCGCCGCATAATAAAAAATAATAAATTACCAATATAAGTTTATGGGCATATAGCTAGTTATTACAATTTAAACTGTAAATTTATACATACAATTTAGTAGTTAGAAATTAGTAATTCTATACTAAATGCAATAAAGAATAACTAAATTTGTAAAGCAGGAAATAATTAAAATTAAGTAGCATAAATGGAGGTAGTTTTGAAAGGAAGAAATTAGCAATTTGTAGTTAATTTACGTTATTAAGGAGATATATCTATTTTGTGATTAGATAAAATAGTTAAAGATATAAGTAATTAATCGTGCATAAAGTAATAGACGTTTATAGATAGAAAAACAAGAAATTATTAAAGAGAAACACAAGATACGATTTGTAGGTAGAGGGCGCTTTCAACGATGCCGTTTCGTTTAATATGGAATATTTCAGGATTTATTAGAAATACGTATGAAATATTTATGTTAGAAGTTAGCAAAATAGTTTTAAAAGGATTTTCTTACAATAAAATGATTCGAAGTTCTTAGTTCCTACAAATAATTATGTAGGAAGCAATGCTGTTCTCTGATTGGTTGTAAAACGGTGGTGCCGATACCAGGGGGCTGAAGCAAAAGGGGGCGAAGGGTAAAAAGACGGTAAACAGCGGAAAATTACTGAGATCTGGGGAAAAACTATAAATACCTGGGGTCGAGAAGATTCGAGACAGTCTACGTTCTACCATTACCGTCGCGAAGTGCTGCTAGTCGTACATTAGCACCCCCTAGTGGCCGTTCCTAGGGCGAAGCGCTGCCGCTCTGCGCCGTTAAATAATTAAATTAAATTAAATAATTACATAGTGCTGCATCGTCGAGGCCTGCGGTAATTTAAATCCTTCTGTATTTCAATATTTATATAGAATAGCTAGATGATTCAATCGGCATCAAATTAAATTAAATTTAAAAAGGGTAAAATTTATAATTGTTAAATAAATTTCAAAATGTAAGAAGTTACGTGAGTTCGTAAGATTTAATTAAAGATGATTGTTTAAATTGCTTTTAAAAAACCATATAATCGGTTCGTGTAAAATTATTCTAATATCTTGTTCTTTAACAAATTAATACGGGAAATAATATAATATTTTAATGTAATCTTAAAGAGTCGCGTTAAACAATAGTATACCTTCTTTTAAATCGTCAAAAATAAATACGTGGGTTCGCTAAATTAAACAATGTTGATATCACTAAAATATTTAAAAATAGGTCTACCTTCTTTAATCTGATTAAAAAAATGAGAGAATAAAATTATACAAGAAATTAAACGGTATAAAATCGAATTTAAATAGACAATTTAAGAGGGTGGTTTGTAAAAGAAAATAAATAATGTAAAATTTTTATAAAGTAATAATTCGGTTAAGATATAATAAAATTTGATGTAAAATTCACTAAAATATGTATAAGCAAACATTAATAACTTGTCTTCTGGAAAAGGCATGGTTGATGCAACAAACTTAGTAGAATAAAAGGGCATTGGGTTGTTTTAAATATTGCTGAATTACATTAGATTTATAAAAAAATATAATAATTAATACGTTGCTAAATCGGTGACATGTAAATTAATTATGGTATAGTAGGCGTGATTGAATCAACAAATTAGAAATTGTGATCTGCGTATAGATGGTAGGATATCTAGTGTCGGTAAGGTATTTTAGGGTAGGAGACTAGTGCCGTGAGTCTACTATAGGTGGTGTTAGAATCTACATGGAAGAAGGTAAGTCGGACAGAAGCGTCCGACTCTGGTAAGTGTTTGAACAAATTGGCAGGATCTTCGAGCTATATTTATTTCTCTTACATTTATTGTGTTTGTTGAAGATTTCTATAATGTGTGTTGCAGAATTATTACAGGAATGTTATTCGGATACGTTATATTAAAATCGACTGATGTAGGCAGGGCGGATAATTAATAACAGGATTATTCTAGATTAGTAAATAATATTGCGTATAATTTTAATGCGGTACGGTGATTAGCGGAGCGTAAAGTTTTAAGAAGGTAGGTAGGGCGGATAATTGATAAGATTACTGTAGGCTAGTAAGTAAGGGTGCGTATAATTTTAAGTCGTTACGGTAATTTGCGATGCGTCTAGTATAATAATGTAGGACTGGCGTTAGCTTATAAGAGCGGTATGAATAGAACGGAAATAGCGAAATGTTTAGTTTAAGCGTCTAAGATTAGTTGTAAGCGGATTTAGCGTTCGTTATACGTTAAGAAATGCGTTATTTATTGCGTTAAATTTAGGCGTTATTTATAATTAGTTGTAAGCGGATTTAACGTTCATTATACATTAATTAATGCGTTATTTATTGCGTTGACTTAGGCGTTATTTATAATTAGTTGTAAGCGGATTTAACGTTCATTATACATTAATTAATGCGTTATTTTATTGCGTTGCTTTGGCGTTATTTATAATTGGTTGTAAGCGGATTTAACGTTCATTATACATTAAGTTATACGTTATTATTATTGCGTTAAATTTTGGCGTTATATTATAAATAGTTGTAAGCGGGTTAAATGATCATTACACGTTAATCAATTGATGTGGTACGTTAGGCATTAATTATGAGTAGTTATAAGCTTTATAGGTTCATTATACGCTAAGATAGGAACTCACTAATACGTTAATTATAAGTAGTGGTAAGCGTTTTATACGTTCATTATAGTGTATAGGAACCGGCCGATATGATATAATAGTGCGTCGTAGAATATTGAATAGGCGGTAGGAACATCGAACGATACTTATAGAAACTCTTATAAATCATAACTAAATCATTAACTAAGAATTATCATAAATAACTTGAAACTTTTCTTCCATTTATTGGTTAATTTGAAATAAATACTAAATAAATTTTATAGTACTATCTTAACAGTTCATGGCTGCCTTTAAACTATGTTTCCATTACATATGAAATAAGCCTAGCCTCCTTCGTAGAAGGTTATTCAAAATGGTACAGGCTTGGATCTGGTTCATTTCGGAAACTTGTTGAATAGTTGTTAGGTATATAAAATAAACAATATTTAAGTATTCTAACACTTATGTGTTATTATAGACTAGGTTTTATGTAATTATTACATGGGTTCAATACCTACTTCATAGAAAACCTATATAAAATTCTAAATGCTTGAAATACAAACAAGACTTAAAATATTTTAACACTTATGTGTTATTCCAAAAGTTAAGTATTTGCTATATGCATTTATGTGCTCTATCTCATACAATATCTATACATACTGGGTCCAATAATAGAAATGAATTAAAATATCCTAACACTCGTGTGTTATTATGGTCCAGGAATTATGTATGTATTCATACCCTAGCTCATGAAATATTTATATGGTAGTATATACACCAAACCTTAGGACAAGAATAAAATAAATATCCTAAAAGGTAATATCTATATTATGTACATATGTATTTGTTAATTATACTATTTAAGTATATACATATGTATGATTATGTACTACATGTATACAAGTCCTATAAATACTATTGAATCTAATACCTCCATGGGTTATTATGTATATAATTACAAATGCTTTATAAGTATACATGTATGTGTAAAAATGTGCTGCTTGCATACAAGTTCTATAATACTATTGATTTGACGGATATTATTTATATAAATACATAAGCATGGATGCCCTACTTTATGTATTGAGTATGCTTACTACTTGCATGTAAGATTATTTACAATAACCTACAACATTTATTCATGGTACATTTTATATGTATTTACAATATATATATATTCTATCCGGCACATTACACTAAACAAATAAACTAGATTCACTATGTGTGCTTCTGGTGAAGTATATGTGTTGCGGTTTCAAAGGGTATCGATGCCAATCATAGTTCAACGTTTGACGCTTACAAAATGTGTTTTATTATAGGGTTTCCCTGTGTCCATGAGTTGGTTGTATTGGATTCTAGGCAAGTGACTAAAGGGGTGTTAGTACATCTCTTGGGCCGTTATCAAAGCTATTGACTTCGCAGTGAATTGTTTTGATTTCGGATCATTCCGGCATCATTAAACAGTGATTTGGCTAGAAGTCTAACCAGTCGTAGGTATAACTGGGCCTCCTCATGTTATGTCTGAGCTTAGACTTCGTACCCTATAAGTCAGTTTAATGTGTTGTGAGACAGGGGTTCAATCTATCAACCAGATGGAACTGTCAGCTTGTACTGATGGTCTAGATGTCCTCTTGTGTTGGTATCCTCTGAGTGCCCAATGTTGACCTAAAACGATTGAATAATCAACGATCGATTCTTGAGCTGAAACACATATATATAATACAGACTAAACAAGGTATGGTAAATATTCCCTATATGCCTGTCTGATATTTATATACATTACAAACTACAGGTGGGTATGATGAAATGCTCCCAATATACCTGTTTATATTACAAATTATATAAGATGGTGAAATACCTCAAATTACTTGATTAATCCATCCGCTGTTGATTGGAGATCATATTGCATTTATATACATTACAAACTACAGGTGGGTATGATGAAATGCTCCCAATATACCTGTTTATATTACAAATTATATAAGGTGGTGAAATACCTCAAATTACTTGAATAATCCATCCGCTGTTGATTGGAGATCATATTACATTTATATGCATTACAACTTACAGGTGGGTATGATGAAATCCTCCCAATATACCTGTTTATATTACAAATTATATAAGGTGGTGAAATACCTCAAATTACTTGATTAATCCATCCGCTGTTGATTGGAGATCATATTACATTTATATGCATTACAAACTACAGGTGGGTATGATGAAATCCTCCCAATATACCTGTTTATATTACAAATTAAATAAGGTGGTGAAATACCCCAAATGACTTTACCGATCTACCTATTATTAATGGGAGATCATAATATTATATGCTTACATATATTACTAACTGCAGATGGTGGTAAATCCTCGCTATATATCTGCCTGCTATTATTATATATTTACATATGCTATAAGCTATATCGGGTGGTGGTGTAAATTCCCCAATTTACCTGATCGACCTATCCTTTATTGGATTGAGATCGTATATTATATATATTTACATATATACAGGTGGTGGTAAAACTCCCCAATTTACCTGTCTGATCCATCCCTATGGGTTCGAGATCATATAATTAATAAATTTATCTATGTATGAAGTTTTATCATACACAGTTGATTTATGCTTGAAGGCAAATGAATCGTTCAGGTGGTCGTCTTATGACTTCCAAATTATCAGGCTTCGAATTCACACATGCGTGCTATTACACTGCTGAGTTGCATATATCAGCTTCCTTTGGTCACGTAAGTCACAATCGTGTAGACTCATCTCTGATGTACGTTGACAAGCTGGCACTCCTAGGCAGATTATATTGAAGCATCGCTCTCAGGTCTGCTTGCAGCCTCGAGAATATACTAAACAGCCTTTACACTATACGGACCTGAACGTGAAATTACTAAAGCAATTATCAGCAGTAATAAAACATTTTGGACGAGGGTCTCGACCTTATCCTTGTATCCGTCCTAACTATACGATGGTGGTGCCCTGGTTGTTGCGGTCAGCCGTCAGCTGGCCGGGGGGTGGCTTTTCGGGAGTCTCTCACCATATTTTTATATATTTTATATAAAAATATAAAGAGAGGAACAGTACACCACAATTGTTCATCCAAAATATATTACTATTCATTATTTTATATCAACTATATAATGACTTTCTATATAGCATTATTATTTATATACTATTTTTCAATTATTTATATATATATGAAAGAGGAATAAATATATTTTATACTTTGCTTATATGACCCGTAACAAACATAATCCTAATTTCATTAACATACAAATTAATATAATATCCAAGCAGTCCTAACACTATGGGTATTAGGATATTGTTGACATTAATGTTGACATCTATATTATAACTTAATTACTTTACCAATGATTAGGTGTTATATTTTATCTTCCTTAGGTAGTATATAGTAATATAGTTTCAATTCATTTATTATTTAACATAAAAATATTTTATATCAAATACTGTAGTGTAGGTCTAAACTTCAAGAGTAATAGGGTTCTTCAGTATCTTATATTGCATACAAGGAATTTTAGTTATAATTATAGCTGACATGATAGGCCATTTACTAATAATTATTTGGTTGTTAATTATAGTAAGCGTTTAGATAAAATAAATCTAGTTAAGTTAGAGATATTACTGGTTTCATTTCAAGACATATCAATTGGCTAATCTGTCCTGTTTGATAGACCTCCATAAAAGACAAAGGGTTACTACATTACACAACAAAGAGTCCTACTCTGACTATTCACGCCAAATAATATAAAGTTAATTCTGTACTCATGAGGGTATATCGGAAGCCTGTGTGTGTGGGTATGTGGAGTGATATATGTGGTCTGCTTTACTCGTGTGTAGTGATGCGGATTGGTATATTATTCCATATATGTGACATGTATGGTTTGTGATATAATCTCGTATATCATTCTCATATGATAATAACATATTCGTATGTATTGTTCATGTGGGATTTATTGCATATGTGGGGTATAAAATTATAGAGACACAATTATATTTATTGAAGGGGGGCGGGGGGGGACGTTACAATATGGTGTGGCCGTGACAAGGATTGACTTACATAAGAGCCACGGAGGTAGTACCAACTTAAGTTGGTACAATTTGATGTTCGTGTGAAGGAAATGGATTCAAGTGTCTATCAAATAGGCTTTTGGTTTCGATTGTCTTGAATTGTAGTCTAGTTTACATAAATATGCTTATATGTTAATTTGGTAGGAATGCTCAGGATATTTATGTGATATAAGACTGATATATCAACATAAATCTATAAATTTAGGTACTTATTAATAAACAGTATAGAAATATCAAGCTGAATAGAGAAATAAATGATTAGACTTCTTGAATAATAGTGAAATGGAAATATAGGGAAATTAAATTAATCTTTGGGTAAAATAAAATAGATACTAGCTTCTATGTATAATATTTAATATTAAAGCAATAATCTAGTATACAGTAACATGGGAAACTTATTACCTGATATTTTTAACTAGGTATATCATATATAACAAACGCTTATTTAGTATGAGTAGCACTAGTTGTCTTCAGCATTGAAACTTGCTGGTTAAGTAATATTAACCTTGTCCTAAAATCGCTATGTGTAGTTGGTTTTATTCATGTACGGTGATTGTACCAATATCTACATAATTTGGTTTATTCACGCCTGAAAAACAAATTGTCAAACAATTACACAAGAAGTGAAATACAAACATATCACATGGTTCACTATTACTTAAGTTGTATTGTACCTTAAATAACATAACTATATATTAAATATAAAATTATATCCTTGTTAAATAGTCGGACTTGTAGAAATAAATTAATTTACAAACTTAATGTGTATTAGTTGTAAACAAAACAAATGGCGGCTGACGTTTAGGAGCGATTCGATGTTGCTAGTTAAGAAAAAAAAAAAAAGAGAAGGAAAAAATAATAACAAAATTTGGTACGAGAGTAATCAATGTAAATTATGTTCTAATAATAATAAAATTATAGTAAAGAGAATAGTCGCTACTAAATATTAGTAGGTACGAATTGGGGCTTATCCTATAAGAATATGAGGTGAAATACTGAAAATTTAATAACAAAATTTTACACACTTGAAATAAATCCATCGACATCAGTTTAATCTATGGTTATTTTTGTAAATTAATAACATCATAATATATAGGAAAGCTTAAAGAAAGCGGTAAAGTTAATATTTTATTCAAAAATATCATAAAGATAAAAAAAAAAGAAAAAAAAACAAATCAAATAACATTAATAAATCGATATAATGGTTTAAATAATCGTGTACAAGAAAAGAATAAAACTGAATGTTCCATAAATAAATCGGTATAATATAGGTTAAGGAAACGAGAAAATAAATAAATTTAAATTTCACAGCGACTTAAATTAAATGGTTACTTCATTAATAAATCATTATAAATGATTAAAACAATTTAGTAAGTAGGAAAAGTGGAAATTGCGTTTTATTAATAAACAGTACAATATGATCTAAAGAAATTTGAAATAAAAAAAATACATCGTATCAAAAATAATTAGTAACTAATAAATTCTTTGAGTGGCAACATTGAGTAGTGAAGTAATTATTGCGAATTTCGATATTGAACTATATCGACTGTATTAGAATAAAGATTACATGGGAAGAAATGACTTGTAGCAAGCAGTACGAATGATGGAATGAATGATGGAATAATTGGGGTTCTCTAGACATTATTCATTGATCTCTAGAGTTGTTAAAATAATTGGTGGTTGATCTAATATCGCGTAATGTATCGATACATTTGTTGAATACTGCATTGAGATACAACACTAACGTTCAAGAAGAAAAAAAAAAAATGTTTTCTTGAAGGAACATAACCTCTGAGGTATATTATGAATGATGATCAAAGAATATTGTATATTATGCCCAATTTTATGAGTATTGAATGATTAATTAATATAATTTCAGTGGGGATATGTGTGGTGTGTTGTGATGTAGAATTATAGCTTCGAACACTTCTGATAGCTTAGGAAAGACTAGCTAAAGGTGATTAGTAGAATTACTGATATAATATGCTAGAAGAACTGAATAATTAGTTTATAGTAGGGAGATATGTAATGGAATGAACAAGTATTGACTACTTATTATAGAACAAGTACAAATGGGAAGATTTGTAGTGTTATAGGGTCATAATAGAACTATTAAACATAGCTAGGCAAAAGTAATAAGAATTCAGTATTTGGGTATAATATTACTTGGGAAAGGAGTAGGTCTATAGTTGTAATGAAAATAATTAGGTATTTTAGTAAACATATATAGTCATAGCACGTATAAAATTATTATACAAAGATTTTGAAGTATCATAGAAGAAAAACTTTGTCATAGAAGAAATTAACAATATATAATACACAAACTCATTTATCTAGTAGACTGAGCAGGAAATGGTAATTACTTTGGTAACTTTAGGTCAATGATTACTATATATATTTATTTCAGTAATAGGGTTAATTGCTTATTACAAAAATTAATACATGTAGATATATTTACTTCCAATGCCACTACCAAAATATAGTGTTAATTATAACTGAAGTTAGATTAACAAGCTATTAGGGGTTGAACGCTAGGGATTTCTTTGAAGGTGGGTACAGCTTCAACAAAATTTAATGCATTAAAAAGTATTGAGTAAAAATGTCAATTATAAATGAATAACAATTGTTCTAGGAGATTGATTGAGTTGCTTAGTGTTTAGTTAGGATGATATTTGAGGAATAATTGTAGATAATAAAATGTTGAGTTAATACAAAAGATGACTAGAGATATTTGAAATAAATGATTATAGGATTTTTTATGAACAAGCAGATGTGCTATAAGTTAGGAATGTTGTGTTCACATATGACTCGGGAATGATAGCACTATTAAATAATAATTGAGTTATCATTTCAAATAGATACAAAATAGGCAATGTATTTGTAACACTTTATGAAACATATCTTGTTATACGATCATTAAGATAAGAAAATACTCCATTGAACTTTTTTATATTCACACTTTAGATAGGCATATATGCAACACTGTGGATTGTTAGAATGAGTAGTATATGTAAGAAAGATTATGGTTTAATAACTACATCAATCTTTATTGATAAAATCATTTGCGTTTGAATAGGTGCTATATATAATGCAAGTTCGAGTATAACAAACAAGATAAGAAATAAAATTCGGACTTTAGATAAAAGCTTATAATTATCAGTATGAAATGCTCATAAGCAACTCAATCACATTTGTTAAATTTATTGACTGCAGAATTGTTCATAGTATAATACCATACTGAGAGTAAGGGGAGGTTGTCCATTTATAATTGCATTTGCTAGGAGTGTATGTACTTTATGTATGTATACAGCGAATAGGACTAGGTCAAAAGGGACAAATTTTAGTCATTTATGCTAGAACAGAATGAAGATGGTATTAAGAGAATAGTAAATAGGGGTTTTGTAGGGCGTAAATCTATTATAATAACGTTATAAGGTTAGATAATCAGATATTATTATAGTAATATGAAATTAACGGAGATTTGGGATTGGTTTACGTTGGTTTACGTTGGTTTAGATTGGGTTAGGTTGGTTTAGCTTGGTTTAGATTGGCTTAGTTAGGTTAGGTTTAGGTTAGGTTAGGTTAAGACTTTATATATAGGGAAATTTAGTTATAACTGAATTGGATAGGGAAGAAATTACCTTATTATATATAGAATAGGCGTTATTGAAGATTATGGGAATAGGAGTGTAAAGAAATTGATAATGTTACACACATTCCTTAGCGTACTTTAAACATTCTAGTGAGACTTAATTTACCAGTGAATGTAGATTTTAAGACAAATTCTTAGCAGATTAACTAAATAAGTCAATAAATAAATAGTAGGCTAATGTATAGTTTAAAAAAAAAAAAAAAAAAAAAAGCAGTTAATTAAGAAGGGTTGTCATATGAAACTTTTAGTTTAATTAAATTAAGATTATACTTAGACCGCTTATTTGGTTCTGCCACAATACTAGTATTGAAAAGCCTTTAAATGGCTTACATGGATATAACATTTTACACTTTGGGAATTGGCAAATTATTAGGTAATAGCATATTAAATCATCAATTAGTATTATGATTAGGGGGTTAGGAACAAACATAATTAATAACCATATCTGGGAGTCATAAATAAAATATTATTATGTGTATGACTATCACTCATAGGATAGGCAAGACTAAAAACATTTTGAGTACAAGTTATATGTGAGGATCTATTTGTATGGGATATAGTTGGCTCTACTGATAGGTTTGAAGGGAAATAACTATATAATAATAACATAGTATTTTGAAAAATAGAGTTATATTATACATTCAAGTAAGTCTTTTGATTTTGGATTGTCTTGGTTCGTGGAACTGGTCAGCCCATTATATTCTTGATGTTTATGAGATAGACGTCGTGTCTGGAATTTATTATTTAGTTTGATCATACATGTGTACATATTTATATATTTTATAACACTACACCACACTCTACAACAGTCGTGCAACTTGTTTGGGAAAACTTGGCGGACTTTGAGAAATTTACCGCTTATTTAGTTTTATTGGTTTAATGATTTAAATAATTTTTGAGGGTTGCCTTCGGCATTTGACATGGTTGAGTGAAGTAGTGGAGTATTATAACTTTAGTTTTATTAATGAGGTTTACTTTAAAATTATTAGTTTGGGCAAAATTGTAATTCAAAAATTTGTTTCAATTAGTGTTTTCCAATATTTTATTTCTAAGTGACTCTGTTGGCACTGGATATATGCTACATACTAATTGTAACAAACATCAACAATTGGTTAGGGGTAAAAGCACATATTGGTAGTTTTCATGAGAATTCAGATTAGAGCCGGGATTTATAAACCTTGTAACCTTGGGCAAAGGAATTCACAACTCCTTGCTCATTGGGACGGCCAACCTAGGATAATTCGACGATTATCCAGGTTTTCTCGCGTTCTACCCTTAAGCAAATCTAGCTTGTTTATTTATAATAATAATATGTGCATTCATGAGACTAGGATGATTTCACATATTGGGTTTTGATGATTTGGTAACTGAAGGTTTGGAGTAAGTTAAATCGCGGATCACCTTGGAGACGAGTGGGCACCTCGGTGACGCCCTAGATGGTTAGAGGGTTTAGCTGCCGTGTTGCAAGGGGATCACTCGTATCAAAATTTATATCTTTCAAGATATGTGATCTCATGAGTCTTTGATGTAGTTGGTCCAGGGAAGCCAGACCGAATTGGAAAGCATAATTATTAAAGAAATAAGAGTTTATGTCAGGGGTAATAAATTTTTCATTGTTCGTAGTCGCATAACGTGTTGCATTTACAACATATTATTATAATTTATATATTTTGTATATATATATTTATACATTTTCGTTATAAAACCCTGTATTTTATGAAGTAGGAGCATTTAACTTGAATATTTTATTATAGTTAAAATGTAGGACGAGCAATATACAACTGTTTGATATACATAATATATTGGTGTGATCTATATACATAATATATTTATGCATTTTGGTAATAGATGACAAAGCGGTGTCATAGCCTATAAAAAAATTATAAATAGAAAATTGCGAGAACGATTTATTGCTATAAACTTTCTGTCAGGGGCAGTTAAGTGTGGGTATAAATAATGAGTTATGAATTTCTTATTCATTGTTTCACTTTAAGGGGATTTAAACTATACTGAGCTATTAGTGTTAGTTAATTTAGGTCATTTGTCATTATATTCATATAAATAATAGAAGGGAATATATGCATTTTGGAAAAAGTTCTCTTCTTTTTAGTTTGAAGTTTAATCTGTGCATTTACTGTTCGTCTACCTTTGCTAGATAGTTGATTGTTAGAACTGTATATATATATATATATATAGCAAAACTTGGATCTTATTAAGGTGAATTTTTATGAAACCATTTTGACAACTGCCGTCTTGGAGGTTGGTTATATTTTATTTCGGTGAACTACATAAAATCTAGTAGGGCGACTGTGACGAACCCAACGTTGCCAAAAGGTGGGGGTTTGATATAAAAATATAATTAAAATCATATATGTAAATAAAATGATCAAAATTTCAATTAAAGACATTTATGACATGTGAGGAGCATATATTTTGCTAAATACATTAATTACACATTCAATCAATCAAATATTGATTAATATAAGTGATTGAGAATGATGACACCTGGCGTAAATGACGCGGGAGCTTCATATAAATCGTTGTCAGACGTTCTTTATTCTCAAGTGGTTTCAGCTTGCGATAATAGATGGCGCTGAAACAAAGAAATGTTAACATAGAAACATTGCATTGGAAATTCTGATATTCCTCGGTAATTCAGAGATTAGGGCATGCAAAATGCATTAGAAATAACCACAAGCATCTAATCTATGGTAAATTAATAAAATATGTTACCTTTATTGTGTTGGGAATGCAGGAATCATTGATTTGTGGAGCAGTCGAAACACATTATTGTGAAATTATTGATTTTCTTCTTATTTGTATGAATATACACTTCAGTATATGTCTGGGACGAGTGTGTCACTCTTGTGCTCTGTAAGGAAGCATGTGTTTTACATTTGATAGCAAGTTCAAAGAACAAAAGCATAATTCTGGAAAAAAATAGACAATTATGTTATGACATTAAAAATTAGAATAAGTTCATATATTAAAGTGGATACTAGTGAATTGCAGACGTTAGAGATCATGTGTATCACAGTATAATTAACAAATTTTAGAAATATTAAATAATAAATAAGTTATTGGCAAAAACAGAATGGAGGTTCAGTGGGAAAATTTACAAAATTGATTTAAGCCAAATTACCTTGTTAAAGGTGTGCTGAAGGTTAAGAAATCTATGACTAGATATGCTAAATTAATACAGAAGGAGTAATATCACTTGCAAAAGCCGATTAGAATTGGAAATTTAAAAATAAAAGGGAAAAATTAAACTAATATAGTCAATGGCGCCGCATAATAAAAAATAATAAATTACCAATATAAGTTTATGGGCATATAGCTAGTTATTACAATTTAAACTGTAAATTTATACATACAATTTAGTAGTTAGAAATTAGTAATTCTATACTAAATGCAATAAAGAATAACTAAATTTGTAAAGCAGGAAATAATTAAAATTAAGTAGCATAAATGGAGGTAGTTTTGAAAGGAAGAAATTAGCAATTTGTAGTTAATTTACGTTATTAAGGAGATATATCTATTTTGTGATTAGATAAAATAGTTAAAGATATAAGTAATTAATCGTGCATAAAGTAATAGACGTTTATAGATAGAAAAACAAGAAATTATTAAAGAGAAACACAAGATACGATTTGTAGGTAGAGGGCGCTTTCAACGATGCCGTTTCGTTTAATATGGAATATTTCAGGATTTATTAGAAATACGTATGAAATATTTATGTTAGAAGTTAGCAAAATAGTTTTAAAAGGATTTTCTTACAATAAAATGATTCGAAGTTCTTAGTTCCTACAAATAATTATGTAGGAAGCAATGCTGTTCTCTGATTGGTTGTAAAACGGTGGTGCCGATACCAGGGGGCTGAAGCAAAAGGGGGCGAAGGGTAAAAAGACGGTAAACAGCGGAAAATTACTGAGATCTGGGGAAAAACTATAAATACCTGGGGTCGAGAAGATTCGAGACAGTCTACGTTCTACCATTACCGTCGCGAAGTGCTGCTAGTCGTACATTAGCACCCCCTAGTGGCCGTTCCTAGGGCGAAGCGCTGCCGCTCTGCGCCGTTAAATAATTAAATTAAATTAAATAATTACATAGTGCTGCATCGTCGAGGCCTGCGGTAATTTAAATCCTTCTGTATTTCAATATTTATATAGAATAGCTAGATGATTCAATCGGCATCAAATTAAATTAAATTTAAAAAGGGTAAAATTTATAATTGTTAAATAAATTTCAAAATGTAAGAAGTTACGTGAGTTCGTAAGATTTAATTAAAGATGATTGTTTAAATTGCTTTTAAAAAACCATATAATCGGTTCGTGTAAAATTATTCTAATATCTTGTTCTTTAACAAATTAATACGGGAAATAATATAATATTTTAATGTAATCTTAAAGAGTCGCGTTAAACAATAGTATACCTTCTTTTAAATCGTCAAAAATAAATACGTGGGTTCGCTAAATTAAACAATGTTGATATCACTAAAATATTTAAAAATAGGTCTACCTTCTTTAATCTGATTAAAAAAATGAGAGAATAAAATTATACAAGAAATTAAACGGTATAAAATCGAATTTAAATAGACAATTTAAGAGGGTGGTTTGTAAAAGAAAATAAATAATGTAAAATTTTTATAAAGTAATAATTCGGTTAAGATATAATAAAATTTGATGTAAAATTCACTAAAATATGTATAAGCAAACATTAATAACTTGTCTTCTGGAAAAGGCATGGTTGATGCAACAAACTTAGTAGAATAAAAGGGCATTGGGTTGTTTTAAATATTGCTGAATTACATTAGATTTATAAAAAAATATAATAATTAATACGTTGCTAAATCGGTGACATGTAAATTAATTATGGTATAGTAGGCGTGATTGAATCAACAAATTAGAAATTGTGATCTGCGTATAGATGGTAGGATATCTAGTGTCGGTAAGGTATTTTAGGGTAGGAGACTAGTGCCGTGAGTCTACTATAGGTGGTGTTAGAATCTACATGGAAGAAGGTAAGTCGGACAGAAGCGTCCGACTCTGGTAAGTGTTTGAACAAATTGGCAGGATCTTCGAGCTATATTTATTTCTCTTACATTTATTGTGTTTGTTGAAGATTTCTATAATGTGTGTTGCAGAATTATTACAGGAATGTTATTCGGATACGTTATATTAAAATCGACTGATGTAGGCAGGGCGGATAATTAATAACAGGATTATTCTAGATTAGTAAATAATATTGCGTATAATTTTAATGCGGTACGGTGATTAGCGGAGCGTAAAGTTTTAAGAAGGTAGGTAGGGCGGATAATTGATAAGATTACTGTAGGCTAGTAAGTAAGGGTGCGTATAATTTTAAGTCGTTACGGTAATTTGCGATGCGTCTAGTATAATAATGTAGGACTGGCGTTAGCTTATAAGAGCGGTATGAATAGAACGGAAATAGCGAAATGTTTAGTTTAAGCGTCTAAGATTAGTTGTAAGCGGATTTAGCGTTCGTTATACGTTAAGAAATGCGTTATTTATTGCGTTAAATTTAGGCGTTATTTATAATTAGTTGTAAGCGGATTTAACGTTCATTATACATTAATTAATGCGTTATTTATTGCGTTGACTTAGGCGTTATTTATAATTAGTTGTAAGCGGATTTAACGTTCATTATACATTAATTAATGCGTTATTTTATTGCGTTGCTTTGGCGTTATTTATAATTGGTTGTAAGCGGATTTAACGTTCATTATACATTAAGTTATACGTTATTATTATTGCGTTAAATTTTGGCGTTATATTATAAATAGTTGTAAGCGGGTTAAATGATCATTACACGTTAATCAATTGATGTGGTACGTTAGGCATTAATTATGAGTAGTTATAAGCTTTATAGGTTCATTATACGCTAAGATAGGAACTCACTAATACGTTAATTATAAGTAGTGGTAAGCGTTTTATACGTTCATTATAGTGTATAGGAACCGGCCGATATGATATAATAGTGCGTCGTAGAATATTGAATAGGCGGTAGGAACATCGAACGATACTTATAGAAACTCTTATAAATCATAACTAAATCATTAACTAAGAATTATCATAAATAACTTGAAACTTTTCTTCCATTTATTGGTTAATTTGAAATAAATACTAAATAAATTTTATAGTACTATCTTAACAGTTCATGGCTGCCTTTAAACTATGTTTCCATTACATATGAAATAAGCCTAGCCTCCTTCGTAGAAGGTTATTCAAAATGGTACAGGCTTGGATCTGGTTCATTTCGGAAACTTGTTGAATAGTTGTTAGGTATATAAAATAAACAATATTTAAGTATTCTAACACTTATGTGTTATTATAGACTAGGTTTTATGTAATTATTACATGGGTTCAATACCTACTTCATAGAAAACCTATATAAAATTCTAAATGCTTGAAATACAAACAAGACTTAAAATATTTTAACACTTATGTGTTATTCCAAAAGTTAAGTATTTGCTATATGCATTTATGTGCTCTATCTCATACAATATCTATACATACTGGGTCCAATAATAGAAATGAATTAAAATATCCTAACACTCGTGTGTTATTATGGTCCAGGAATTATGTATGTATTCATACCCTAGCTCATGAAATATTTATATGGTAGTATATACACCAAACCTTAGGACAAGAATAAAATAAATATCCTAAAAGGTAATATCTATATTATGTACATATGTATTTGTTAATTATACTATTTAAGTATATACATATGTATGATTATGTACTACATGTATACAAGTCCTATAAATACTATTGAATCTAATACCTCCATGGGTTATTATGTATATAATTACAAATGCTTTATAAGTATACATGTATGTGTAAAAATGTGCTGCTTGCATACAAGTTCTATAATACTATTGATTTGACGGATATTATTTATATAAATACATAAGCATGGATGCCCTACTTTATGTATTGAGTATGCTTACTACTTGCATGTAAGATTATTTACAATAACCTACAACATTTATTCATGGTACATTTTATATGTATTTACAATATATATATATTCTATCCGGCACATTACACTAAACAAATAAACTAGATTCACTATGTGTGCTTCTGGTGAAGTATATGTGTTGCGGTTTCAAAGGGTATCGATGCCAATCATAGTTCAACGTTTGACGCTTACAAAATGTGTTTTATTATAGGGTTTCCCTGTGTCCATGAGTTGGTTGTATTGGATTCTAGGCAAGTGACTAAAGGGGTGTTAGTACATCTCTTGGGCCGTTATCAAAGCTATTGACTTCGCAGTGAATTGTTTTGATTTCGGATCATTCCGGCATCATTAAACAGTGATTTGGCTAGAAGTCTAACCAGTCGTAGGTATAACTGGGCCTCCTCATGTTATGTCTGAGCTTAGTCTTCGTACCCTATAAGTCAGTTTAATGTGTTGTGAGACAGGGGTTCAATCTATCAACCAGATGGAACTGTCAGCTTGTACTGATGGTCTAGATGTCCTCTTGTGTTGGTATCCTCTGAGTGCCCAATGTTGACCTAAAACGATTGAATAATCAACGATCGATTCTTGAGCTGAAACACATATATATAATACAGACTAAACAAGGTATGGTAAATATTCCCTATATGCCTGTCTGATATTTATATACATTACAAACTACAGGTGGGTATGATGAAATGCTCCCAATATACCTGTTTATATTACAAATTATATAAGATGGTGAAATACCTCAAATTACTTGATTAATCCATCCGCTGTTGATTGGAGATCATATTGCATTTATATACATTACAAACTACAGGTGGGTATGATGAAATGCTCCCAATATACCTGTTTATATTACAAATTATATAAGGTGGTGAAATACCTCAAATTACTTGAATAATCCATCCGCTGTTGATTGGAGATCATATTACATTTATATGCATTACAACTTACAGGTGGGTATGATGAAATCCTCCCAATATACCTGTTTATATTACAAATTATATAAGGTGGTGAAATACCTCAAATTACTTGATTAATCCATCCGCTGTTGATTGGAGATCATATTACATTTATATGCATTACAAACTACAGGTGGGTATGATGAAATCCTCCCAATATACCTGTTTATATTACAAATTAAATAAGGTGGTGAAATACCCCAAATGACTTTACCGATCTACCTATTATTAATGGGAGATCATAATATTATATGCTTACATATATTACTAACTGCAGATGGTGGTAAATCCTCGCTATATATCTGCCTGCTATTATTATATATTTACATATGCTATAAGCTATATCGGGTGGTGGTGTAAATTCCCCAATTTACCTGATCGACCTATCCTTTATTGGATTGAGATCGTATATTATATATATTTACATATATACAGGTGGTGGTAAAACTCCCCAATTTACCTGTCTGATCCATCCCTATGGGTTCGAGATCATATAATTAATAAATTTATCTATGTATGAAGTTTTATCATACACAGTTGATTTATGCTTGAAGGCAAATGAATCGTTCAGGTGGTCGTCTTATGACTTCCAAATTATCAGGCTTCGAATTCACACATGCGTGCTATTACACTGCTGAGTTGCATATATCAGCTTCCTTTGGTCACGTAAGTCACAATCGTGTAGACTCATCTCTGATGTACGTTGACAAGCTGGCACTCCTAGGCAGATTATATTGAAGCATCGCTCTCAGGTCTGCTTGCAGCCTCGAGAATATACTAAACAGCCTTTACACTATACGGACCTGAACGTGAAATTACTAAAGCAATTATCAGCAGTAATAAAACATTTTGGACGAGGGTCTCGACCTTATCCTTGTATCCGTCCTAACTATACGATGGTGGTGCCCTGGTTGTTGCGGTCAGCCGTCAGCTGGCCGGGGGGTGGCTTTTCGGGAGTCTCTCACCATATTTTTATATATTTTATATAAAAATATAAAGAGAGAACAGTACACCACAATTGTTCATCCAAAATATATTACTATTCATTATTTTATATCAACTATATAATGACTTTCTATATAGCATTATTATTTATATACTATTTTTCAATTATTTATATATATATGAAAGAGGAATAAATATATTTTATACTTTGCTTATATGACCCGTAACAAACATAATCCTAATTTCATTAACATACAAATTAATATAATATCCAAGCAGTCCTAACACTATGGGTATTAGGATATTGTTGACATTAATGTTGACATCTATATTATAACTTAATTACTTTACCAATGATTAGGTGTTATATTTTATCTTCCTTAGGTAGTATATAGTAATATAGTTTCAATTCATTTATTATTTAACATAAAAATATTTTATATCAAATACTGTAGTGTAGGTCTAAACTTCAAGAGTAATAGGGTTCTTCAGTATCTTATATTGCATACAAGGAATTTTAGTTATAATTATAGCTGACATGATAGGCCATTTACTAATAATTATTTGGTTGTTAATTATAGTAAGCGTTTAGATAAAATAAATCTAGTTAAGTTAGAGATATTACTGGTTTCATTTCAAGACATATCAATTGGCTAATCTGTCCTGTTTGATAGACCTCCATAAAAGACAAAGGGTTACTACATTACACAACAAAGAGTCCTACTCTGACTATTCACGCCAAATAATATAAAGTTAATTCTGTACTCATGAGGGTATATCGGAAGCCTGTGTGTGTGGGTATGTGGAGTGATATATGTGGTCTGCTTTACTCGTGTGTAGTGATGCGGATTGGTATATTATTCCATATATGTGACATGTATGGTTTGTGATATAATCTCGTATATCATTCTCATATGATAATAACATATTCGTATGTATTGTTCATGTGGGATTTATTGCATATGTGGGGTATAAAATTATAGAGACACAATTATATTTATTGAAGGGGGGCGGGGGGGGACGTTACAAGACTAAACTTGTTATAGGCATTTTCTTGCGTAGAATTTTAAAGGAGTTGAAAGGTCAGTTGTGAGATGGTGTCATAAAATCCCATTAAGCCTGTGAGCCATGAATTTAATACGAAGACATAAAGTTGAACATAAAATAAAATGTCAAGTTTAGTGGCCAAATTCTAATTTCTTAAAGTGTCACATTTTATTCATATTTTTAGTGTCTATTTATTCTATGAATATAAACAAGACTATTGAATTTTTTTAGATTATTATCTAATATAATATGTATACCCAGTTAGTTTTACAAAATACTAGCTTCTGCCCGCGACTTCGTCCACATGGAATAGTTTAAAAAAAATAAGTTTAAAAAACCCCGATTTTGAAACATTCTTCATTGGTGCTCCGCTCCTATTAGTCTTAGCGTGATGATATAGCCTATAGCCTTCCTCGATAAATAGGCTATTACACTAAAATAATTTTCAAATCGGCCCGTAGTTCCCGAGATTCAAGCAAACAAACAAACTCTTCAGCTTTATATATTAGTAAAAGATTTAAAAGTTTTTTTAAGTCAAAAAGACTAAGCGTTATCGCAGGGTCGGTATGGACCATTGAAACTAAGTCCTACTTATTTTAAAATTAACAATAAATAGATCTCAATGGTAATCTATAAACACAATGTGAATGCTCGAACATGCGGAAATTTGAAGAAAAACTGGTACTTACCACATATATAACTATATAATTACTAGCTGTCCCGGCAGACGTCGTCCTGCCCGGTAAAAAATAGGGGTTGTTCGTAGAAGGGTGAAAATTGAGGATTGTATGTATTTTTGTATGTTGTATCATAAAAAAATAGAAATTAAAATTTTTGTCTAAAAAATAAAATAAAAGTTTAGGGGTGGACTACCCCTAACATTTAGGGGGAAGGAAAAATAGATGTTGGCCGATTCTCATAGATACCGGATAAGCACAAAAAATTTCATCAAAATCGGTCAAGCCGTTTCGGAAGAGTATGGCAACGAAAACTGTGACACGAGAATTTTATATATTAGATCAATGACCGTTTATAGAATTTTACCTATATGTTGGTATAAAAGTTTGTCTTCAGTAGGCTTCAAAGCGCTCCAAACGATTTCAATGAAAATTTTAGTGATTTCATACAAAATAATATTTTTATATTTTATGTTTTATTTCCATTTTACGCAAGGTTAATTGACAGCTTAGCCTCACTTGCTTCTTTGACATTCATAGCTCTTGTCATGCACGCTCGTCTGTTCTTAAGGCACCTAACATCAACTTCTGCTAACACATGATCAATTTGATCATGGAAGGTGTGTCGTGGCCTTCCGCGACTTCTGCATCCATCCACTTTTGCATTGTATATCTGTTTAGTCATTCTTTCATCATACATTCTTTCCTTTCTTCCTATTTTTGATTAATTATAGTTATATCTAAAGTATAGTCATATTACGAAGTAATTAAATTTCGTGTCGCGACGTAAATAGTTCTATTGACACATTACATCAAGATAGATTCAACTGCATAGAACTTCCCAAAATCATCGCGATTAAATGTAATTTTACCTTAATCACATATTAATAGATATATTTAATTTTACCCAAATGAAAGAAAAACTGGCAGCTTTTAGAATCACGACGACCCTTAGACCATGGGGACCAAGACATATTCAGACGTAGGATGAAATTCTCACTCGACGAGAAGCTGGTCTAAATTTTAACCGCAATGTAGCGTTGCCATCCAAAAGGGCACGCAGACAGCCTTTTGGGAATAATTCCTGCTGACAGCGGTTTAGGAATAACTTTCCTAATTTAATTTTAATTTTATTTATATCAGTTTATTTTTAGGTCATACAACGTGTTATGTTTTTTTTTATTATGTTCTCCTAGTGACCTATATGCGTACACTAAAAAAGTGTTGAAAGATCTCAAGTCAAAACATTAATTCGGAAATCGCGTGAAAACTGCTTTCCGATGTAAACCTAGTTTTCAACGTTTCACCATTCGAAAGCTAACATTATTACTGACATTTACATCATTTTATGTTCGCTATACTTTACCCATGGGAAATACAATATATAATATACGCCCGTACATGGCTTTTTACATGGCTTTAATATGGGAAATCTAGATACATATAATTGAAATTAAATGTTAATCTGCGATTCGGAATGTCGAATAGGTCGAAAATCGACTATTTCAACATAAACACAAATGACCAGTTTTAGAATTTTTATCCGTGTGTCAGGCTAAAATAATTGTCTTAAAAAGGCTCCGAAACGGTTTAACAGATTTCAATTAATGTTTTATAGATTGAAACATGTGTGTATGAGTGTTAATTTCTATGTCTTACATGGAACAAAAGATATCATATTATGAATAGAAAGTTTCGTGCGAATGAAGTGGAGGGCACGATAAGTACTAGTAGATTTAATCCAATGTTGGAAATTATACTCACGGGTACAAACAATCCTAACGACAATTAATTCAAATAAAACAAAAATAACGTCCTCAAATATAAAGTTATATGACGTAATGAAATAAAAATAAGAAATAAAGTTAGCCCGACGAAAACGCACATCGTAAACTAGCGAAGCAGTTACGATGTTACGGGTAATATATAGGTATAAAGAACACCACTGATTCCGATCCCAGTAATACCTAGAACACAGTCACATAGTTTTCACACTATGAAGAATCAAATCCTGAGCGTTAGAGCCCTACATATCTCGAATGCTAGGGTTCATAATTCCAGGGCATCATGATTGATGTGTAACTAAATACAAGTGACTTTTGAATATATATAAGACAAATAAAATATAGTTCGTCATTTTAAAGAGCTTGAGCTTGGTACTAAAGGTGACTAAAACGAAATCGTACCTGTCCATGGTTAATGAATCCATGCTTATGCGCTATACTGTGAGCAACCTCTTCCCCGCCTGGTATATGCACGGCGAAGTGATGATGATACAAAGGGAGACACGAGTCCAACACTGTTAAAAACACCACAAAATATGCACGCATCACGAAAGTCGTGCATTGCACGAAACTACCTTATTACATACATTTATTTCAACCAACCCGCCCGACGCTCGAAAGCAATCGCACACGTCAAAATCAAATATCCGTATTCGATCTTCGTACGATTCAAGGATATCACGATGCGAAGTTCTACGTCTGTTTCAGCAGACGACTCCGCCAAGACTGATTCCACATGACTGGTGTGTGTTGCTGGTGTTTTTGGGTGGCGCATGCGTGAGACTTGGCGCCCTTTCTTACCCACTTGCCATCGAAACGTATTGTGTGCAGCGTCAATTGACTTGAATCCTTAATTAGAACCCCAAAGTTCTGGTTGGGCCAAAATAATTGAACTAATCCTAATACTATTACTTTTTTAAAGCTTTCTAAAAACCTGGTTGGTGCTTTAGGGAAGTTAGATTATCTACTGTATATTAATGAAATGCCAAAAATATAAGACTACAGAGGCGTGTAATAATGAAAAGGTCAAGATCTTCCGGGCCATGTGAGACATTCCAGGAGAGAAACAGGTCTTATCTGGAGTGATACTGCTACAAACTAGCAAATAGATATTAAAAACTAGGAAAAGATTCTGACTGTGACTTCAGTAGTTAAAGAATTCAAATGAACGTGCCTAGTACGTGTCAGTCTCTGCAAGGATTAGGGAGCCCATGAAGAGTTCCATACAGGAATGAGTGTCCTTGTTTTTGATATCTGTATTTTTAAGAGCTCCTTGAATTTCTCACTCTTTCTGTAAGTCGTTCCTTCACCCCTGAAGATTATGGCTTTAATGGCAGTGACCAATTGCTCTCTTCCACCAAGATTGGTTTTGAGAGTGGTGGACACTAAAATTATTGCATTATCCAGATGGTTCGCAACCTGGTTAATCCACTTATTTGGAGATATCGCTATGTCTCTATCCTCCATCATTCCTAGTGAGCAAAAAGCTCTGGGTAATATAAATTATGTGGGTTCTTTGGACTATGTGGCAAAAGTACTCCAGTATACGTTGTCGGTATACTGCTGGTAACCTCTGGTAATCTCCAGTCTCGAGTTCTTTCAGTATGGAGGCATTCGTTCGACAAACTGTTCACGGAATATTTAGCATTCTATACTGTAAATAACATCTTTATGATTTCGTGCATAGATTACTCAATTTTGACCTTACTAATTATATAGCAATAAATTATTCCATATACATGACGTAACATCCAACACATCTATGTACACTGAAAAAACCTCTGTATTAATCATGTATGGCAGTCTAATCAAAATTTACTCTTACGATTTCACTCGCTCATTATGGCAGTACACATGTATATAGAATACACAATACACACTCACCTGCAACAATTTTTTTTGAGAATAATAACTGTGGCATACAAGTTAGACATTTTAAAAAATTCCATCCTCCAAAAAGAATTTCTGAACCCTAACTAGACTAAACGGAAACCGCGAATCAGTAAAATAACCTGTATTCCTACAAATTATTCTTGAAGAGGAAGAATGCTTTAAAGTCTCACAGAGCTTCATGAAATTATATGAAATTAATATGAGCTCTAGGCATCAGTATTACGATCAAACTATATTGCGGCATTTTATTGGCTGCGTTGTTCGGTTAAAGTTATCGTTTAGATTACCCCTAGCTTGATGGTATAGCAGTTCTATAGATGATTATGGATCGGCAGTAGCCTAGTGTTTATAATGTCTAAAAAATATTAAGGGCTTATATATTTTTTTAACTAAAGTTCCATAAATTATAAAAACACAATTTAAAGTAAAATAATATAAAAAAGACAGTACGTCTTGGGACACCGGAAAAAACTGATAACTTAAACTAATTAACGTGAGAGAAAGGGAAGTCAGACAGATTGGCGCCATAACGCGTTACGTAACGAAGCGGTTTAAGAAGTTATCACTTCAATAACAAACTAATTAAAGAATACGTACCACATCGCTGACAAAAAAATAACAAATGCCAAGTATTATTTTTAATTTTTATTTTAATTTAAAAACTGATTACAATTAATTGATTTTGAGTCATTTTCTTTAATATTTTCCTTCATTTTAATTGTTTCAATTATACTGTTTCACACAGCCAGGTGGTAGGGCATTTACCCGAATGGATGGCTACCACCCCTGGTCTTAAGTATGCAGCCATAGCATCCCTGAGTTGTGTTCCGGCATTAGTGACCAGGTTCCAGCCTCCCTTAAAAGAGCAGCAGGACATTAGTAGCACCTGTGGTGTTGCAAATGTCCATAGGTGATGGTAATCGCTTTCCATTAAGAGGGCCGTCTACCTGTCTGCTGAACTCTTCCTGTAGAATTATAGTCACTTCCAAGAAGAAAGATATGTATTAGCGAAAATGTTCGGAATTTTCCAAACTTTGGCAACTATAGATGCACGTTGCTTTACCATAATATATTACTAAAGCTCTCATGCACCGACGACTTTGAACGTACATCAAATACAGCCAGATACCATAATTATAGTAGGGTATGAAGTTTGCCTTTGTTGGCGCTAACACCAATAGAGTCTAGAAACCGTAGCTAAATTCAAAGTGCGCTTAAACAATAACAAAGAAGTTTATCGAAGTAACTGCAACCTGCCAAGTTTAAAACTGAGTAATAACTGTAGCTATATTTGAACTTATTTTACACAGCGAACTTACATATTTATTGCTTCAGCGGGAAGCAATAGGTATTGTTACGAGTTGCGAGACTCGAATTAAAATGCCGTTGAAATTATTATAGAGTTTATTAGAACTATACAAACGCGTATAACACAGATACAAATATAACCAAACACAACAAGTCCGTCACTAATAGATTCCCGAATGTAAACACGTCTTGCCTTGATCGTGGTTCTCACTCGACTACCGTTTTATACTTCACAAGTACAAATGTGCCCGTATCGTAGTCGACGTAATCCGTAACACCTGGTTAACCATTCCGTCGCGAACGGCCATAAACAAGTACATTAAAACAATGGACTGTTTTCTTGAATGAAACGTATGCCAATAAATACTCGTAAGCAAACAAAAGAAGACGATCATAAAAGAATTACAAGTAGTTCAAATGCCGACAGGTAATCAAATGTGTTTTTACACATAAACAGGTGGAATTTGTTATTGTCGGGGGGCTAAGTTGTAACAGTATTATAAATCATTTACATAATATTTCAAATATGTATAATAATGACGAAGATGAGAGGGTGGTAATTGGTGGGACCGAACTTCGAACAACACCAAAATAGATAATATCGTTGCCGTGTCCAACACACTAAACTTAGACTGAGAATGGGTGAGAGAAGTTCGAAGCGTATTAAAAACCTATCTATATGTGGGTCGTCTTAAATATCACTGGAAGGATGAGAGTGAATATGATGATCTGTATGAGGATCAAGCCTACAATTGACAAACACCACACAGGACAGGTAAAGTTGGAGTATTTGTGTTTCAAATGCCAGGACAAATTTTGCGTCGACGAGCCAACAGAATAGCGATAACTCATGGTATTATCCGAGCAAATTGCTAATGCGCTGGAACCTTATCAAATTAACATTCACGTGACGTCATTCACATCTCGATATGTACTCCTGCTCGCCGGCCAGTGATGCTAACAGTACTGAATGTTCGGCTACAGTTACGTCACCAAAATGGCGGCCAGGCGCAATAGCAATTTGCGGGGATAATAGAAATATATTAGAAATGATAATTGTCTGTTAAAAAAACGTAACTGTAAAAAGGTCTTTAACTATGTATATAGCGGTACCTGAGATAGACGGAGCCATATATTATTCTCTCGCTTTTTAATACTTTGTTATAATCAAGACGGAAAAGTCCGTCCGTGGAGTAAGTTCGTTAACCTCTTGTTGTTGACCTTTTTTAAATAAAAATATAACGTTAACTGCAATTTGAAGTCGGAGTTAATTGGTGTCTTAAGCTTTATTATTTTTAAATTTGTTGTCGTCGTGGTTATTCAAAGAAATAAAGAGTTGTATGCAGTTCTCACATTGATGGATTTCCCCAATTTTTAGACCAAATCAGCAGAAAATTTAATAGATACTTTAATTTAAATATTTTTTTAAAAACATTATTTAAATTATAAAAAAAAGTGAGAGATAAAATGTCTAAAATAATAAGATAAAGCCCCATCTAGCTAACCAGGAGTTAATACCCTTGTACAGCTATATTTTTACTGAACAATTGTTATTACTAAAGTCTTCTATGCCTTTGTGTATCGAGATTTTAAAAATACACACCAACTTATAACCTTCATTGCATTGCATTGCATTGCTATACGTTTGACGCAGCTGACTTGTCATTATATCAGTCATTATATATTCCCGGAAATTGAACTAACTTCCTACCCTGCATACAAAACAAGTACCAACTGAAAGTCTGCATGTTCCGGCACAACCGACTGCAATAGTTCATCTCGTCGCAACTTTGAGCACTAGAAGGAAGTTGCAAAGTTCTTTGTAAAACAAATAAGGCATTTGAATTTGCCCCAACCCACTCTGAATTGAATACTCCAGCCTCCACTTTCCAACTTACAGGCAGCTTTTAAAAGTCATGTTTTTAAAAGACTACGGAAAGTAGTAGCGCCCCTGAGAATTCAACTTTTATAATCTTTTATGTCGAATACTTTTTGATGTTATTGTTGTCTGAAATAATAGTGGCAACATTTTTTCAACATTTATATTTTCCATTAGATCAGTCAGAGAGACTTTTCACGAAAACTACATCAAATTTCAGCATGGAATGTGTGGATCCAGATTTCGAAAGTTTCAAGGGGGATATTTTTAAACTGCGAAGTTAAATTTTGCCTTTGGGGTTGTCATAGGAACTCCGTTCTTCGACTTCAGTCGAAGACATACAATGCGATTATGCTATTTTGAGTACTTCATACATCAGATGAGGCTGTATGGACCAGATTCCTTTTCTTCTAATTTTACTACTGCCACTTATATAATTATGTACGCGATAACTTTAAAGCAGTATATGTATATCTACTACTAGCGGCCTGGCATCTTTTCACCCGCGCTCTGTCTCGTTCCCATATTATATAGGGTCATGTTATATAGCCTATGACACTTCCTGTTAACGTAGCTTTCGAACAGTAAAATAATTTTTAAAATCGGCTTAGTAGATCCAGAGTTTACCCCCTACAACGTCACAAACTCGCAACCTTACTTCTTTATAATATTAGTATAGATAAAGTGATAATGGCAGTTAATTCATCAACAACTCACGTAACATTATAATGGATGTCAAACAACATGACTTCGTTATCTCAATGACAGTTAATGATTAATATAGCACTGTTCACGTCAAGCTATTAGTACCAATAACTTGGTTAACTAACTGATGCTGTCAATAGACGACTCTGTGTTTTAGCCAATAAATTAACGTATTTTGTTTTAATACATCGAGAGTTTACAATTAATAATATGATAATTAGCGTTTAGACTTTAAGAAAATAGTGAATATAAAAATTGTGAAAATAAAAATTGATTTACAAATTACAGTGGTTGTAGTACCAATGACAATAAAAGCGCTTTGTCGATCTAAATAAAAAATATTTATTTTTGGAAACAACCGATTAAAGAATAAGTAAGGCTGGTGTGCACTGAAATTTAACCGACAGTTAAAAATAATCACTGTTTTTCCGTACATATTTGGCGATAAAAGTCGGTGCACACCAGCCTAAGGCTTGATGCTAGACGTGACTTAAGATGGTATAATGATCATAGTGATAGTGCTTTAACTGTTGAATATAAAACACGGCATTTTGTATTCTCGTTTATTAAATGTCATTCAGTTAGTTCAACTGGAAATCACGAACTATGGCCGCTAATAAACGAAATCGAACCATTCAAAATAACAATCAGCCTTAATTGAACAATTCACATGACAAACATACAATTTGGGCCATAACATAAATCAGATGGACGGCGTTATGCAGTAATGACCGTCACGACTCATTTTATTGCGTCCATGCGACTAACAGAATTTGGATTCCTGTTAGGCCGAATTCCCATTCGGAAAGGCGTATTTGGTTTTAGTTTTATGGGACCATTTCTAGGTTAAGTGTGTAGGAATGTAGATAGGATGTGCAAAATACTTTTGATATGTACGAGAGTCGTTTAGCAAAGCTTTATTTGTAGGCTTTTATTATATGTATGTCTGTCGTTTGTAGTGTGCGTGGAACTTTTTCTTCTCTGTCCATTAGAGATAGAAAGGGTTGTTCCGTATTATTAAGCACAATGAATTTTTCCACGTTTTTCATACCTTTCAATTTTAGTGTAATAAATATTTTAAAAAAATTAATTGCCCCGTGTGAGCTATAGACGCCGATGCTGCCCTCACGCGGACAGTCAGTGCAACTTCCTACACCGCACGCGCCGCATCGACCTTAATGTTTTTTCGTCCGTTTTTCAAGTGTTTTTCAAATATACAATTAGCAAATCCTCTACCCAATCAAAATTTTTTGCCAGTGAATGTGCTTTACAATCCACGATGTGTTCCCGAAGCACAGCAGCAAGCAAGGTAAGTGGTTGTGCATTTGACGTTTTCCAAATTCCGCCTTCTAAACCGTACAGAGGTTGATGCCTGGGGGTAAACCTTTATGCACCGGCTTCTACTCGGCTGACGAATGCCGGTCGGTGACCGGGTTTGGAGCCATTGCAGCCTTCCAGCATAGCAGTGGCCTTTCACCTGCTCTTGTTTGCCACTCAGCAGCGTCCGATGGCCTTCGTGGACTTTACGTTCGCTTAGTTAATAATAATAATAATTAGCAGTAGGGGGAGCGATACCTTATACCCGCCTTTGAGGGTCAAGACAAGGACTTTCCTCTATGCATGCCTTAGCGAGCCCGCACGGAGTGGAGATCGCTAAAGCTAAGACAAAAACTTCAGGGTTAGAAGTGAGAAATGGCATAACGTTGGAAGTAGCCTCAGTGAACCTGCACTCCACATCTCGAGACCCCTTATCTGACGCTATTCATTCCTATGTTGATCCTCACCAATTTTGTACGGCCAGTCACCGTCTGTCCATTTTATTAATGTTCCCCAAATATTGTGATGGGCAGACGCCACATTTCTTATAGGCTCAGATCCCTAGTTCCACTAACAGTTCATCCCAATATTCTGGTAAATTTATTCTCATTTCCTTCAATAGTCCTACACTGACCGGGGTTTCTCGTTGGGTGCATTACTTTATGATATAGATAGGGATAATCGCCGGTCAGTGTCACGCCATATTTGCATGAGTCACGGGGCCCCTACGTATTGGCTATCCCATAGCCCCCCACACAAGCCCACCAGTGTGGTATTTTACAAATCTATTTAAATTTTATTTCGTAAAATTAGATAGTTTCCATATTATTAAATATTTACGCTAGTGAAGCCGCCGGAGAAAATATAGTGTATACATAATTCAAGCAAAAAAAAGAAATCGGTCATTGATAAATTATGCTACGAGAAAGAACTACGCTCGTAGCAATCGTCTACGATCGATTATAGAAGATACTACGCCGATATTAAAGAGTAATATCATCATTGATCAGGCTGGTGTGCATAGACTTTTAAAAGGTAAAAGTAAAATAATCAATATATACTCTGTTTAGGCGTATATTTTTGACGATTTAAATATTCACATATCAGTGATAAATTGATAAGAAAATCGCAGATAAACAAAGGACAAGCATATGAATAAAAGTAAAATACCGGATAAACAGATATATATCAAGGGCTTCATAAAAAATGGGCGTACAGTCAAAAGTGCAGTTTTACACAAGGGACAAAATTGTTAATAAAACAAAACTAGTTGATTGTATAAGGCTGAAATTTGAATTGCCTTTCTATTTAGGTACACTTGCATACTGGTAAGAATTTCTAAATTTTAACATGCATAAATTTTAGTAAACAACAAAAAATGATATTTTTGCGTATACGCCCATTTGTTATGAAGCCCTCAATATACATGTTGCTACACAATAGTGCACTTAGGTATATATTTTTTATTACATGCACAATCACAAAAAGTTATGGCCTAAAATAATTAATTTTTAAATATAAGGTAGAGTTTCCATATAGTTAAAATCGTATTTTAAAAAGTTATGGGAGCTGCTTACATCTAGTTATTGCAGCGGCATAACAAGTATTTCAAGATCCAGTTGCTAACTCAAGTCACAGTAGTCTATTGAGACTGATTTAAGCCAACATAGAAGAAGAGCAGGGCCAAGAAGAAGCATCGAGCCAACCTACCAGTCGCTACTACAAAGTATCTATAACAAAAGCATATAGAAAACCTTGTTCAAAGCAAAGTTACGTTCCCTAATTGGATCGTTTTACTTTACTATCCAGATATTCTTTAAATAAAAATATCTATTCAATATTTCGATAATGACTAGCATTCATAACAACAATGCGACGGATCTATAAAGTCTCCCATTCACGTAGGTGCCTTTCAAGAGGATTTCTTAGACTGAAGTGAGCTCTATAACAATTCATTATAACGCTATTGAGATATCTCCATTGTGATACTGGCCATCATAGTCTCATTTGGCCCAGATCGGGTTAACTTAACAGAGACTTGCAATAATGTCAGCCGATAAACGGCCCACTGCTGGGCTAGGGAAGGCATATATATGTCGTACATCGCACACACTTCGCACATGTGAAGAATGGACTATATGTCCGTCGCACCACACCATCCTCATCTGAACATTTATCATGTATCCAAAGTGCCGGAGGGATACCGCTACGATATCATCCGTCGGGCTCTTGATAGCGCTAGGGTACCTACCATTCTTGAGCCAAATAGTCGCGACGATAACAAAAAGCCGGATGGTTCTTTGAAAATGGGTCGACCCTTTGTGGGACGCTATGTGCTTCGACACTTTGGCTGATTCCTATTTTCCAGACTCGATCAAGGTGGCTGGCATAGCAGGGGAACATCAGTCAAGAGGACCTAAAATGCAGAAAATATCCATCCACTAGCAAAGCATACATATTTGTGGCTTTCAGCGTCAAAACTCTAGGGTCGTGGGATCCCGATGCACACCGATTCTATCGAGACCTAACAACTCGTTTAATAGAGATGTCATGTGACCAAAGGGCTGGTCTGTACTTGGGGCAACGTAATAGGGTTGTGTTACAGCGGGGAAATGCGACCAGCATTTTGGGAATATAGCAATTTGGAACTCATATATTCTTTTAAATTTTCATTACTTGACAAGATTGAAATCGCGTCCATTATGTTTCCTTGTAGGAAAACACGCAGACGGCCAGCTTGATAGTAAGTGGTTACCGTCACCCTTGGACTTCAGTAATACTAAGAATGTAGATACACAATGAGTAGCAGCCCTCCATCACAATGACATCATTTCGAAACGTTGGCGGTCACAAAACCGTTAAGGCGCCGAACGTTGTTGCAGTTCAGTCGTGGGACTTCAGTAGCAGTACACCTGTCCTCGCCTTATCTCCCAGCTTTCATGGTCAGTGGGCGCATGGTGTGGTGCTGCCTTATGACATACAATAGATATTTTTATGTAAGCACAGCAGCGATACCACTTCGACGCTGCGCCGCTGCCGCAACGTATCGGGTGACTAGGCTCTGATGGAGCCAACGCGTTAACCACCAAAGCTAAACTGACCAAACTAAGCAGTCACATATAAATATTAATGAAAAAGAAGAAGTGGCTTTGTTGAGGCACCTGAATTCAGAATTTATTATATCCATAAATAACCAAATAAAATAAATCATATTTTCTAGGATCCGTTTTGCAACAAATAACACTTCTGTAAAATGTTACATCCCCGAAAAGCTTTCGCCTTTTTTTCTCTTTTTAGAGTTCCGTAGTGAAATATTCGTTAAATAAACACAATGAAGTTTTGTATTACAAATGTTTTTTTATATATATTCAGACCTCTTTTCAGCCCTTATATGGTCAGGGCCTTTATGCAGCTATTTTAATACTAGTTGTTCTTTTCCAAGTCAGACCTTTCTATAATACATCAATCAGAGGTTACAAAACCCTCCATCACCTCGTGATTTTGCGCTTCACAGTTTAATTTTTTTTAATCCAGGAGCTTAGCAGACGCAAATGTCCATAGGCGATGATAACCGCTTTCCATCAAGTGGACCGTCTGCCTGTCTGTTAGACTCCTGCAATAAATAAAAAGAGTAAAAATAAAATTTGGAAACCGATTGTACATACCGGATTCATTTTTGAATTTAAACCATCCATCAACCATCAACTCAATCATACACAAAAAATTAATCAACGTCCAACGTCGTTTAATAATAAATATTTATATTCGATAAGAACCTTGATCCTAAATTCATCTAGAGGCTCTATATTAAACATAAACATAGACTGTCAGTCAGAACAAAGAAAGACTACAGAACCAAATAATAATTCTGGTACCACACTACAGTTTTTACATTACACCCCTCTTTTTATCCCAAGTGTACATACATCCTTGTTTAAGTATAACAACTGGTTCCCAGAGTGAATATTCTCGTCGCAGATTCGCAATAGTACCGCGAATTATTTGACCCCAGGGTTATATTCAATTAGTTGACGGGAGGTTTGTTTTTAGGTGGTCTTTTTGGACACTAACGGTTGATGGTTTTTATTTGGAAATTTTAAACTGGGAAAATGTTGCTGTTTGCTATGGTAACGAGTCACGCTAGCGCGTAACAACCTACGAAGTATACATACAAGTGTTTTTTCATATATTTTGTTATTTAAAAATACCACATTACTATTACAATCTTGTCTAAAAACTCCTAGCGGCACTCGGGGACTGCCGCGGTAAAGCTATTGCGTAGCATTTTTTATCAACTTATGCAATTATAATTAATTATTTATTTTTTATTTATGCCGTATTTTTTTTTCTTTGATATTAATTCAAGTTACACTTTTTGAGCGTGGTGACCGATAAGAAAACAAATCATCTATGTATACATATATACCTATACCTACATGTATACATACGGGGGCACATGCGGTGAGTGTGGCATTATGAAGATATGATAGATACCTATACACCTATATACTTTCTCACAAACCGTTGCTTACGTATTCGTCCGATTTCGGAGCAGCTCATCTCGACCCGTGCGAGCTTCGTACAGTCGTACCATATACATACACGTTAAGCGAACGCTCGGCCGAGCTACATGGTCGGCGGAGTGGGGGGTGTTAGGTTTTGTTTTCGTTACGGAATTTCTTGATTCGCTCGCCGCGCTCAAAGCCCGCGATAAAATATGCATATAGCTTAAAAAGACTAATAAGTAATTTAAATATAACCTAAATTAATTTAAAGCATTCTAACTAAGAAAGTGCTGTTAGAACTTTTCTTTTAGTCTCTATTAAGGGGAAGACACTTTGTTCATGTGTTCTTTAATAAGTTAGCACTGTACACTACACTTCAGTTTTGTTTATAGCACTAGTTCAAACGGTTTTGTCCTTTGAGCCTTCTCGTTATATCCGTGTTGTCAAGGAGCTAGATCGCCTCGACGTTCGCATGATAGTGACGCCGATGTTTGTGATCTTTCGAGTAGTTTCTGATAATGCTAGTGCCAAACTCCACTTTCAGGTCCCGATGGAGGTCGCTCGATATAATGTACCGTACAAGTGACAAACAAAATTATTTTCTTTACTAAGTTAACGAACCATAAAGAAGCATTTAATCACAAGTACCCCATATTCAAAAAATGTTTAAAGTATATTTAAAAAAGAACGATATGGCTGGCACATTGATAATATGGTCTAAAGTATGTCGCCAAAACAACCCTTAGTTGTGTTCCGGCATTAGTGACCAGGCTCCAGTCTCCTTCAAGAGAGCAGCAGCGCATTAGTAGTACCTTTGGTGTTACAAATGTCCATAGGCGATGGTAACCGCTATCCATCAAGTGGGCCGTCTGCCTGTCTGCTGAACTCCTGCAATAAAAAAAAAAAAATTAATAATAATAATATGTAATGTGTATCATTATCGTAAACTTACCTACGACATAAGTATTATTTTCATATATTCCCTTTATATAATAATTCATTACATAATATATTAAAAACAACTATGTGTGTATGTTTGCATCTGGAAACACTATTATGATAATACTTTTATTTATTTTATCATAAAAGGCTGTCCAAATCTGGAATGCCGCTTACTGTCAGAGAGCACAAAAAATTAGCTCGCTTAGAAAATAATATCTATCTGTTACGAGCTACACATTACTCGAATCAAAATACCGTTGGAATTACTATAGAATTTATTAGAACTATACAAATACGTATAACATAGGTACCAATATAACTAGACATTACTAGTACAAACTGCACGATTCAAAAAAACAGTCACTATATCGTTCATCGAATGCTCGTATCGTAATCGTCGTTTGACTGCCCCACCCCACCGTGCGGGCATTGTTTTATACTAACTATACAATACAAAAATCGACCGCGTGGAGTGCGGTTACCGAGAAACCGTAATCTGCACACCTGGTTAATTATTCCTGCGAACGGCCAACAAAGTCGAAAAATATAACAATAGGCTATTGTCTAATTGCAAATTTAAAAACACAAAGTAAACAAAAAAACCTCCGAATGCGGTAAGGGTAATAAACCAGGTGCGCATTGCTTTGTCGGTATGTAACATATCTTTAAATAAATATGTCTAAGATACTCAAATTTAACTTATTTATCTTATATTATTTTTGCACAAAGCAGGGGTTAAAAAAAAATCTCAGCTTATGTATACAATTCATTGTAACGTTTCATTAACCTGTTAATTGCGGCACGTTTCTGTTTTTTATTGCAGGAGCTCAGCAGACAGGCAGACGGCCCACCTGATAGAAAGCGGTTACATCTCCTATGGACATTTGCATCACTAAAGTTGCTACAAATGCACTGCTACTCTCTTAAGGGAAATTTGAACCTGGTCACTAATGCCGGAACACAACTCAAAGTTGTTATGGCGGCATACATAAGACCAGGGGTGGTAGCCATCCAGTCGGACAAACACCCTACCACCTGGCTGTTACAATAATTTTAAGATAACTAGAGAACCCTGTAAACGTGATTATTGTAACTACAGTCTAATAAAAACGACATATTAAAGTTGAAACAATTTAAACCAACGATCCGTAGATCGACTTATTCAAAAGAGATATTAAAAGTTCACTTAAGACCGGATCAAGTTTGTTTTATTGCAGTTTTCACCTTTCAGCGCGGCTCCAAGTTCATATATATTTGAATTGTAAAACGTTGAATTTAAATTTGCAAAGAGATGGTAGATTGGTGTAGTTTCTTTGTGAGATGACTTGTGGCTTTTGGTGCTTGGAATTTTAAGGTACTGCTTTTACATTAAAGTCATGAGACTCGAGTTCAGTGACTGTGTACATAGATAAAAGTTTCTGTGCTTTAAATATTCGCGAGAAACAAGTGATGTATATATGTTTATGGATTATATATAAATTATATATTTAAAACATATATACCATTGTATATATACGTTAAAGTTTAAGTGAATTACAGAGTTCACTTCTAACTTTCAATGTCGATAACAATGGAGCAAAAAGTCTAAAAAGATTAAAATATTAACTGTTAGAATGTTTTTCATAAATGACGTTTTTAACGGCTTGTTTAAGCAGATATAAACGTCATTATTATATTTATAAAGAGTTAAAAAAGACACTTATAAAAAGAGTTGTAAAGAATAAGTTTGTTTTTGTATATGTATATCTATGTCTATGTATATATATATATATATATATATATATATGTATACATGTATATATCTCTCTTATAAATACGTTTATATGTATTTAATTTATAAACCATGTAATTTAAGTATGTTGTACCTAATAATCTGCCACCATCTACATAGCAAGATTAAGTTATATTATTCCTAAAGGTAGGTTGACTGCAAGAAATTGCTTTAAGCGATAAAAACGCCTACTGTTTCTAACATGAAAATATTGTTATAGTGCATTTTTGAAATTGTATATTTGATGAACAATAAAGTGTTATCTATCTAATCTGCTGGAAATATACCCTTGATTCTAAATATTTGTAAAAAATAAAGATTTTTGCTAGCTATCCAACGTGAACGATAATGCGGCCGAATACCAGTTGCAGATATTAATGCTTGTTTTCATATTTGACTGTAAAAATATATGGAGTAAAAAAATAAAGCCTGACCTTATTCACAGCAAAGACCCAATTTGGGCGGCTGAACCAGCAGAATAAGTACGTGAAAGGTAAACAACCTTTTGACGTGAAGTGCTATAATAAAAAACACATTTGATCGACTCCATGCGTTCAGGGTTATGACTCAATGTTGACTCTGGGGCACGGCTCCATCGACTTATATGAGAATAGAAAATTGAAGTACAATATAGATGTATACAATAGATATGTAGTTATTATCCTACCAACTTATATTTGCAGTAGTTTACACCTACTTGGAATTTGCCTTCTCGCTTGATACTCTCCGCACTCGTAATATTCGGAGAGCAAGTGTTGCTTATTTACTTAATTACTACTTACTATTCTACTGAACAAAGTTCATGGGATTTATATAAATAAATAGAATAGAAGTAATAATGGATTGATTCTTCTTCATGTACGTTTTTATTGAAGAGTTCTTTTGTAAAGACAGGTAACAAAGTTTGCTAAGATACTATAATAAAAAAATTCAACATAAAAAAACAAATTTTACAAACCAGTATTTACAACAGATGAGTAATAAACAACTGTATGTTTTTATTTTATCCTTTGAAAATCAATTCGTTACAATTTTTTGAACAAGAATGAAGAGGAGAAAGGGGGAGGAACGTGATGAGTGGTGCCGACTTGGGGAGGTTTACGTCCAGCAGTGGATTGTGTTGGCTGACAACGACAATGACGAACAAAACTGAGACCAATTTGTTTCATACTAAAAAAATATATTTAAAAAATACATTCGTCAAAATTCACTCGACGTAAAACGGTTTTCGGAACCAAATATTGACTTCAGTAAAAATCAAAATGCATATAAAATATTCAAAAATGTTGGCGGCTGTGCAAACGGATTTTAATAAAAATGCAAACTTCGTTCTACGTATATAAAAAGTACCTACCAGTTATTCATTTATCACTAGTAGTGGTCGCCCGCGCTCGAAGTTCGACCAGAATAATTAAAGTCAGACTTCTATAATCACAGTATTTCGCCAAGGCTACTCAGTTAATTTGACGTGAACAATAAAAAAAAAGTATATGGGTGGTATGGGTGTGCCGCTGGTACTGGAACACAACTCAAAGTTGGTATGGCTGCATACCCTAGAACCAGGGGTAGTAGCCATCCAGTCGGGCAAATGCCCTACCATCTCGCTGTTGGTTGTTTGGTCGCCTTTTACGACAGGCCACCCGGCCGCAGGAAATTGTATTCTTTCTCCGTTCCTGCAGGGACAAAATTGCTTAGCTTGGGTATATACAATGTTTGTTTTTGTCAGCCTTTTGTCTGGGATCTGCCCCAGAGTGGTCCATATATACACACCGCAAACATATACATTCATATATACACCTAGACATTTCCACATACATTAAACATCTTAAAACGAACTAATATCTAAATGTATAAGTTTTAATAAAATTTTAACAATTGAGCTGCCTGAACAACTGCAACACATACTATGATACAGCACTTGTTTGTGATACCATATTGTTCCTTGTACACTTCAAATTCAAATTCATTTATTTGCTATTAACATGGTACATAAATTTGAGGTGAAATTACAATACTAGATTCACATGTTTTGCCTATGAGGCTTGCAAATGTTTTTTAAGATTACCACAAACACAGTATCACATATTTTATTATAAAATTAACAAGAACCAAAAATATTGTCAAAAAATTATCCTAAAAATTCGTTAACGGAGTAAAAAATATATCCAACAACCATTTATGTAGTCTTTGTTCGAAAAGATTTGTGGGCAGATGTTTAAACACTTATGTTCGTGGTTTTCAATAAATTCTTTAATCTCTTTAATATATTCGTTGAACAACCTCGATACTCCAAGAGATATATTATATTATAGTTATAGATACTCGAATTAAAACTAAAAGCAAATAAAATATTGTTTGTTATGAACAATCCCATAAAAACTACGCGACGGGAGCATTCGTATGCTACAGCTAGTATGTAGACAGTAATTGAATCGGCGGGGGTCGGCCGAATCGGCGCTCTTGATTGGCCAACATTCAAATTTTGCCACTAACTGGATATCTCACGGCGTACGAGCAAAATGTCGTTTTGCACCGCGGCTAATATTTTCCCCTTTTCCCTCGGGCCACTCTTAGGTTAATGAGCCGAGGAATGGGAGGGAGTGCCTAGAAATTTGAAACGTTCAGTTGGATAGCCTGTTTGTAGGTATCAATCGGCGTTTTGCATATTATATTTATATTATTGAAAAACATCGTAAGCAACCAAATTAAGGTTGACTTTTATACTAAAATATAGCTATCCTAATATAAAGACTTATTAGACTCATATCTGCGATAATAACAAAATAATTATTATTATAATTTCCGGGTGAATTTTATAAATATCAAATACAATAATAATAAACTTATTTGTATTGTCTTCTACCCACAGTCCCTGAAGGCTACAAGTAGAATATCGAGCCTAGATCACCGTCTTCTATGGACAAGGTGCCCATAACGCTGGCTACGTTTCCTCGCTGGATCGCGATACCGAGCCGAATCCATACATTCATACAATATTATGAATATAACAAAAATTAGGAATGTATGAGTGATGTATTAAAAATAATGTATAGTTGTAAAGTACATTTCCTGTAAATTTTCTTTCATAACAGGGGCCTTAATTACACACACGCATGTTGTAATATAAACGACGAATATGGGACAAGCCTCGAAGAAGACATAACACCAAATATAATCTGAAAAGATTCTATGTTAATTCTCAAAGCAGACAATTGGGCTCACATGTGTAGAACTAGGATTAAATCAGATTAATAGAATCACATCCTAGAATAATGACCACTCCGCCTATTATTGTCAAATCAGAAGTGAACGCTTAAATGATGATAACAATTCATTGTCTCTGCTCCTATTTTCAATTTAGCATTAATATTGTGTGAATTCTTTTTCAAAATGAATTTACTATGTATCCTAACTTCATGTATTAACGACTATCTGCGGTATGAACAAACCCATGTGGTCTCTGTGCCACACTCGAATATGTTTTTATGAAGCATATTGGAAAATAATTTTATAAAAAGCTATATTGAGTACAATTCATCAGCAAAGCTAATAAATTTTTTATTATATTTAAAAATTCACTCAGAAATCATATTATTATGTTAGTCTTACACAATAATGTATGTGCTAGTTTACAATACTTAGACTGTAATTTGCTGTCCATGTATGTTATTTTTATTTATATATATTTTTTCCTTTTTCTTTGTTGCCTAATACTTGGTTGCCTGTAAGAGATCGCTTTTAGCGATAAGGCCGCCTTTTGTTTTATCTAGTAACTATTGTCTTGTTGTGCATTTTTGTAATTTTTGTTTTGGTGAATAATGTCTATGTCTAACCCTAGGTTTCTCGATAAAATAATATTTTTTAAACGGTTTTTAAACACAAGCTATTGTGATCATGTAGCAGCATAATTCTAGCCAAGACAAGTAAAACGAGCTCAAATACGACGGTTCTTTTTTGGTACACGAGTTCCTATGGCCACCTTCCGACTCCATCATCAGATCTCCATATTACCATATTATTGCATTGTCACGCGATATACATATGCGTGCAAAATTTTAACTTAATCCTAAACCGGGAAGTTGGTCAAATTTAACTTGCAAGATTCCACCCAAACTTACATACATCCATTGCAAGTTAAATGAAAGCTTGTAATAGGGACGAACTTGTATTTATACCTATAGTTGACTAAGATACATAAGCTTACAATTTATTGATGAAAAACGTATCGGCCCATATTATCGAGCAGTTTTCCGCTTTTATTAGAAGCGGATTAACGATGTTGCTACGTTTTGAAAGAACTTTATTGGGACATAAAAAGCGGTACATAAATTCGAGCATTAAACCAAGGACTCACTTTAAATTAACCAGAAAGAAACTGACGACGACCTCCTTTAAGATGTACATTTTAAATGTACACCGGGATTAATTTATAAAAATCAACAAAGTGCGTGTATTCTGCATAATGAAGAGTTCCGTAGATAATAAAACTACGTTTTACCGTTTTTAAGTGCGATAATTTATTTGATTTTGGTTAATCCGACGTTTCGGCCGCAATAATTTCATGTATGGTGGCTACTTATAATGTACTTAATACACCACGTCGCCTTCATGTGAAAACTAACAAATGCAATATATTGAAAAACTCTATTTTTTTATTGGTTATAAACAAATAGTAATAATATTTGATCCGTAAACCCGTTTTTTCGTTATCAAATGGAAGCTATAGTTATTTATTATATTTATTTTTAACTAAGTCGCCCGTACATATGTTATCTTTGATTTCAGCTTGTTTATTTTCTCCAATAAATAATATTCTGTATTGAATTTATTTATATAAATATCACGTTAAATAAGTCAAAAGATAGGCAACATATTTAGCTTTAAGAAAATACAATAAAGTCGATTACTCATAAAACGTTAGGTAATAATTTTTGCCATAATAGACACGACCTAGGTGATGCTGAGGTTCTGTTGAATAAAGGAAACTAAGAAAAGCATGAATGACGAATGAACATAAATAAATAAAATATATTAAACTGTCCCATTTACAAAATCCAAGTTGAGGCTAAACCGCTACTTTTGTCAGCTTAGATCCCTGTCGATAAATCGGTTAACTTCCAACAAAGTTTGTTACAGGATGCGGAACACCGGCCCGAATTCGCAGCATTTGGAAACTTATATATTTCACTTGTTTGTTTACAAATGTTCACATCTGAAAACAAACCATTTTTAAGCGCTTTGTGGTTCCTTTACCGCCGGCATGTGGGATTGTAATGCACATTAGGTAGAAAGTAAAAAAAAAATCGCCACACAAACGCACGTATCTTACTTATATCCTCAAATTAAGCACGTTACGATTCGGAGAATATGCGTTTCGGTAATTTAGATAGATAGATAACACTTTATTATACACCAATACAGAAAAACTTACGAACTAGTATTATTATAGTAGGGTACAAAGGGCGGTCTTACCATATCAGGAATCGAACCCGGAATCCTAGCTCACTGAAACGCAGAAGGTTGCAGTGACCTAGGCCGGCAAACACAGATGCCGTCTGTTTAAGTAATGCAAGCTCTCCGGTAAAAAATCGAACTCACAACATTTGAAACAGGATTTCGAAACGGGAATCCTTAGCTACTAAGCTACCATAAGATATTCAAATATTAAATGATTGATATTTATATTTAAACTGAAAACTATGAAATATCTTAATATATATAAATTACGTGTCACGTTGTTTGTCCGCGACGGGCTCCTAAACTACTTAACCGATTTTAATCAAATTTGCACACAGTGTGCAGTTTGAGCCAACTTGAAAGATAGGATAGCTTACATCTTATTTTTATAGTTAATTGGTTAAGCGATAAAAAGTTCGCCGGGTCAGCTAGTGTATTATAAAATCAGGGGCGACCTGCAAAAATTGATAAAAATAGTTTGTCAAAAACCTCATTATGTGACGGCACAAACACCATGCCACACCTCGGAGGCTAAAATAGTATTTTTTGCAGATTCGTATTACGAATATGACAAGTGTCAAAATAACGTGGAAGTTTGTGCCATATTTGGCTCCTATTTGTAGGTATATCTAGGCACGTGCCCATTTCAATAAGCTATATTCTAAAGCCTCGAACACACGCAGCGAGTGCCTGTCACATACATCGAGTTCGACACTCTGTCCCTCAAACACAAATATGTCGACTATTCGTCGTAAGTACACTTTTAAAACAATTGGCTGCAGAGGAATCACAAAATTATAGAAACTTTCTTCGTATGATGGAAAATAAGCGAAATGGCTACTCGTAGCGAGTAGTCACACACCGCGAATTGTGGCTGCGAGTGCACAATCGCAAAGAGTAAAATTGAACATGTTTAATTCAAAACTTGGTGAATCATTGTATTATGTCTTATAATCGCTGCAAGTGCCTAATCTACGACTATTCGCTGTGTGTGACTGTGGCTTAAATGTGGCTTCTTGAAGGCTTGTGGACAATGGAGACAGTCGCCATTGAACTCAACAATACGAGGTAAAGGATCATCTACACTAAACGACATTTACGTAACACAAAATCCGTTCAATAAATAAATGTACACTTGTAATATTATGTTATATGTGCAAGGCCTATTAAAAATAGTGCCTCAGACACTTTTATGTGTACTTTATGAAACGCATATTAAATGTTTTTAGCAACAACAAAAAACCGCTGATTACTGTTAGCAACGTGCATTTACCTTCTAATTAAATTCGGGTTATACGACCAAAGTCGGACGTAACTACCGTCCAAAGAAACATTGCACTATAAAATAGACTTATTAACTTGCAAGGATAATAATGTTACCTTAATTTAACTCCATAGTTATAACTGTGGTGAGCTCTACGTAGTTCATTGCCTCTTGACAGAGTTACAAGGCTATTTCTAAAATGTATCTGTGTGGAACTCGATTTAATGTTAGTAAATTTTGAAGGATGAGTGTTGCTGATATTTTTTTGCCTTTTCTCTTTAAAATTATAGCACGTTAATTATAGGAGATAACTCAGATGTAAATGTGTTCCTTTCGCTATAAATTTTGTAGCACAGGGTAGAAAATTCAAGATGGTTTCCTGTTGTAGCATTCGATTGCCCTGCGAAGGCGATCGGGTCTATACTCTGGGTCAATTTCAGATTGATTCGATGCTCAAGGTCCTAGATCCAGGAGCAACGATATAAGCACTGTACGTACCTGAGTCTGCAGCTAGCACCTTTTCTACTCAATGGCGAGATTTTGGATGAAATTCACTAAGTTTATGCACGCGCGTTTTTTGGTCGTGTATAACGACATCCGACCGTATAGGTCGGCTATTACACTGGTGTTGCCACTCTCCGCTTTTATCCGTTCGTTAGTGCTGACAGTCAAAAAATTGATGTCTCGATATTGCTAGAGAGCCACAACACATGAGCATCGATACAACCAAAAATGGTTACGTTATGGTGACGATACACCTGTCTTTAAAAAAAAATATTATTTACAATTAGTTAGTTTATTTTTGATTAAATGCTTTTTGTAGAATTCCATAGCCAAATAACAATAATCAAACAGCGTTCATCGCTTCAGCGGAACTTATTACAGTGTGTAAGTGTGTGACACGAATTTACTCCTAAATTGAAAATATAAATGAGTATTTTGCTCCCAAATTACTCAGTACATACAACTGACAGACAAATTACATTACTCTAAGATACTGAGTAATCGTAACTATCTTACTCCCTTTGGTAAGCATATATAAATATGTTAGTAAGTAATTTAGTATATACATCGATTAGGAGTAATAAAGTGTATTTGTCTATATTATTCCTTGTCTATCGAACTGCTAAATAATTATGTACGCATAGTTAAGTATTGTGACACGCCGACAAAAGTAATGCACACCTTCAGTTTATTACCTTTTCGTCATTTTTACTTATTTTACTTTGTGTTTAAAATAAAATGTGTAATTAGAAAAATAGCGTATTGTGTATTGTAATATTTTATGATATTCTTTAGCCAGTGATTTTTGGAAACTATTGTTTACGCAGTTGAGTATTGTGTCGAGACATACTGTATAGTTTAGTACAAAACAATGCCCGGACCGAGGGGTGTGGCAGTCTAGCGATAAGCAAAACAAGCCGTGTATACATTCGATAAGCTATACAGTGATGGACTTTGCGCGTGTTATTGAATCATGCAGTTTGTACTGGTTGCGTCTAGTTATATTTGTACCTGGGTTATACGTGTTTCTAGAGTTCTAATAAATTCTATAGTAATTTCAACGGTATATTAATTCGAGTCCCGTATCCCGTAACAGTATGTGCAGTAATATAGGACACTAGCAACTGCTAGATATACGGACTGAACATACATAGTAATGTATTCCCAGACTAAACATAACTATATAGAATCTATGAATTGACAGACTATATTACTCCTAAACAACGAAAACGAAAATTATTAATAAAAAAATGAATAATAAACATTTTCTAATTTTTTAAAACGGGGTTCTATTCTAAAGCCTTTCAAAAATTTCTCCAAGAAAGGAAAAAATCCTTAATTTATGGTTTAACAATTATCACACTTGCAATGTTCATGTTCAAGCCAATTTTTTTTATTAATTAACTATTGAATAAATAAATGAAAAATTGTTATAAAAAAAATTCTAGCAGATTATTGTTCATTCATCTATTCAGTTAGTGCCTGAATTTTTTCAAATTTTTATTTTCATATTTAGTATATTTAAATAATATTTATTCATTAAAGGGTCTATGTGGGTGTGGCTTGCGTAAGCCAGAGTCCCGTTTTCGGCCGTATTTTCATCCCTCTGGGAAAATTATAAATATTGATCTTACAGTTTCGGGAGTCAAGAATTTTTTTAGGAAATTTCCTCCTCTTTTCGAATATTTTTTCAAATTTGAAAAATCTTTATCACTTTTTGAGATATTTGCAAAAAACTAAATCTCCCTTTTTTTAGTTAATTGTTAATCACTTTTACAATTTTTGCAAGCGGAACTTAATTTTTTTTCAAAAACCATCTAGATGCCATTCCGAACCGAATGACACCTCATTTATAATTTTCGGAAACTGCTGAAAAAAGTTGGTCCATAAGGCATGTCTATAACTATCTCCTATTAAATTACTGAGCGTAGATAACTATCTAACACCTGTATTACTGAGCAAAGGTAACTAATCATCTTACTCCCAAATTCTTCTTCTCCGTCGTCACACTCTTGGCAGAGTGGTCGTGGTCCTCATGACAGGGGTGGTGGCAAGCTTCACAATTCGTCGCCTCGTATATTCGTGGAGTGGGCCATTGAGTGCGGTTTTGACTTGGTCGGTCCAGCGCATTGGTGATCTACCGGTCGCCCTCGTGCCCTCCATTTTTCCCTGGACTACGAGTCGCTCCACTGAAGTGTCCTCTCGTCGTATGCTAATATGTCCAAAGAAAGTGAGAACACGACCTTGAGCGATGGAAGAGAGACGTTGTTTTATGTCGAGTTCTTCGAGGATTGAGACGTTGGTTCGGAACTTCCAAATTAGCGAGCTAAAAAATTACATCGTCAAAGTAAACCTCGTCTTAGTAATTTAGTACAGCGAAAAATGTCATGGAAGTCGTGTTAATGTTTTTATCTAGTTTATACAAATTAAAGCGGACTGCCCGGCTGGGAGATCCGGGCAATAACATTAAGTCGTTCGAGATAAAAGTTTGCACAGCCAGCCCTCAGATGATGAAACAAATTCTTGTTTTCCAAAAATAATAACCGAAATTGTTATCATTGTAATAAAGCTAAAATGTTTGTTCTGTATCTCGGAATGTTTCAATTTGATAAAATACTTCACAACTTGTCTTTGCCAGGATTACTGTGGAGGTTTATGAATAGCTGTTTTTTAGCTATCTCTGTAATGTTACTTTGTAAAACTTTAGTTTTTAAGACTACATTGGTTAACCACCCAAATAAAATAATATTAAGGACACGAGGATGTTTTAAGCATGCATATTCGCAACCAAGGCTACCTGACCATATTGTACTATTTTTCCAACTTGTATGTAGCTACATTCAAGCCGTTTCGGAGGAGTATGGTAACTAACACTGTGACACGAGAATTTTATATAGATTAGATTTATGCAGTTAATAGTATAAAATATAGTTTAGTAGTTAATATTAAATATGTCATAGATGTTAATCCTATAACTAATAGTAAAAGTAATAAACGTTTTCACTTCACTCAGAAAGTTAAATAAAAGCGGACGAAGTCGTGGATTTAGTGATATAACAACAATATGATGAGAACTAAGTTCATGAATAAACACTTGAACTTGAAATCCCTATTTGCTTAAAATCAGTTTTCAGCTAACAGTCGCGTGGCTACGTGAGCCTTGTCAAGTGATTGGCCATTATGCAAATCGCACACTAACAACGCCCCGCGGCGTATCTTTCCACGTATTACAACGCAGTGAACGCTAACCCAGCCGTAAGATGGCTTTGGAATTGGCTTGTTTGGATATGTCACGGGCGACATATAGGGGTTCAAGTTAGAAATACGCGTGGGACGGTTCAGACGTAGTACAGAGTTGTGATTTTATTGCTTAGGTTAACACTGCTTTTCGTAACAAACTATTTTAGCTAATATAATATAGCTATAATAAAAAGTGTCGTTACAACTTTTGGTCTTAATTTTTCCGTCTAGCCCCCTTTCGCAACGCGCGATAAGGAACTTCGTTCCAATAAATTTTCATTTGTACGTAGACAAGGTGGTGAATATGATGTACCTCACTATTATTTTCAATTCCATTTTTACTGGTTATACTCAAAGTGAGCGCGACCTTCCACTTATGGGTAAAGGACTTGTGGCGGGTCGCAATACCCGCGCGCGCGCGCAGCGCCGTCACATGCGCATGCGCGGAGCAGCCGGCCGCCGACAGCGCCGCCCCATCAAACGAGTCGCGAGAACACCTCGCCAGCGGTAGGGCGCACACACGCATTCGCAACAATTTGTACGTGTGAAATTTCGTTCATAATAAAGTGTGGTAATTACTCGGTTCATAATTATTTGGAGCCTACGCCCCACCACACAATTGGTGACCCGCACAGAACACAAATTCATCTTCAAGAATTTCTCGAGCCGACAACATGTCCAGTAGCGACTCCAGGGACTCTCAAACCGCTCGAACCCGGGCCCGCTCGAAAACGGTCGAAACTAACAAAGTAAGTGTTAAAGTGCCACCGTTCTGGAAAGAAAAACCGAAGCTGTGGTTTTTCCAATTGGAAGCACAATTTATAACGAATGGAGTGACGTCAGATTCAACCAAATATTATACACTTCTTGGCAACTTAGACATGCAAGTGGTTGAAAAGGTTGAGGAAATAATTGAAAACCCTCCAGCTACCGGAAAGTACGATACCTTAAAGACGGAGATAATACGACGATTATCCGTATCTCAGCAACAAAAGATTATGCAGTTGCTAGCACATGAAGAACTTGGAGACCGGAAACCGTCCACCTTTTTACGACATCTGCACGATTTGGCAGGTCCAGGAGTATCAGAAAATTTCTTACGTACTGTTTGGACTAGCCGCCTCCCAGTCCATTTGCAAACAATTGTGGCTCAACAAGATGATAGGCCCTTGGATGCAGTAGCAGACCTCATTGATCGGGTGGTAGAGATTGTTCCCGGTAACCCGGTCGCTCAGATAGCAAGTACCTCAACGACTCCGAATATCACCGATATAATTCGACAAGAAGTGCGAAATGAAGTGTCTGAGATCTCTCGCCAGCTTAAAGATCTTACTATGAGTGTACAAACTCTTTGCTGTGTTTATTGTCGTTTGACTTTTTGTATAGAAAAACATTGTGTAAGAAATGTAATGTCAATTGGGAAGAAAATATATTCGGTTGTGATATTAATTTTATATGGAGTTTTCTTCATAATATATCGAAATTCGATATAACCACCGTCCCTGCATCCACATTTTGGTGCCGAAACTCGAATATATAAATACAACCGGGGGGATCAAGGGCGGTTGGTTTCTAGGAGAACTTCATACGTTCGTGCATCAAGGAGGCGTACGGCGATACGTTTTGGGTCATATAAGTTTACGTATGCGTCGAGGTACGGCTCCGCATGGACGAGGATTAGCAGATTTAAGGCGACGTTACCAAATCTACGTGCATAAGGGACGTACGGCGGAGTGGGTGTCGGGTTGACGATAATACTGGATGCACACACACGTCGAGGTACGGCCTGCAGGTGGGAGGATCGTCAGTCTACGGGAGGAAATTGGCATTATCATATGTGGAAAATTCTAGAAGGGAAGTGAGTGATAGCAATTTGTGAGTAGTGTTTTGTTTTTTTCTTTCGAGAAGAATAAAGAGCTATATAGAAGAAATTGAACTTTAGAAATAAAATAAAATTGACTTTAATCATTTAGGGGACAGCGGGGTATTTGTGAACATTTTGTGGAACAATAATATGAAAGATGTCTAGATATGTATTTTAGTGTTAATGCTCATTAGTACTGGTGTTTTTTTATTATTAATAATTTTGTACGGTAACAAAAATGGAACAATTATTATTTTTTCAAGAGCAACTTAGTGAAAGGATAAGAAAGGCGCAGGTTAACTTTAAAAAGTCGCCGAAGGATAGGATAACGAAAGAATATGTAGTAGGAAGGTTAGATAGTGTAGAAAAACAGTGGCAGGAGTTTACAAAGGGACATAAGGAGTTGATACAAATTTCGGATATTAAAATTTTAAAGACTACAGACTATATTGTTAGGGATGTTTATGATGAAACCGAGGAAATTTATTATAACTATAGAGGTGAATTAAATAGAAAATTAGAAAGTTTTGACTTTGAGGAATGTGAGGAAAAAAATAAATATAATAAACATACTTCGATAAAGTTACCGAAGATTAACTTGCCAACATTTTCAGGGCATTATTCAGAATGGTGTTCATTTCGCGATTTGTTTAAGTCATTGATTCACAATAATAATTATATAGACAATGTTGAAAAACTTCATTACTTAAAGGCTAGTTTGTCAGGGGAAGCCGAACAATTACTTAAACATATACCTATTGTGGGGTCTAATTATACTAGATGTTGGGTTTTATTAGAGGAAAGGTATAATAACAAAAAATACATTTGTTTTCATGTTTTGAAACGTTTTTTAAGCCAGAGAAACTTAGAATCAGAAACTGCAAGGGGTATTAAGGAACTCATAGATACTACTAATGATTGTTTGGCCACATTAATTGATCTCGGAATTGATGTAAGTACTTGGGATGTATTAATTATACATATTCTTACGCTTAAGTTAGATAGTGAAACTAGGAGGCAATGGGAATTTAACTTTACAAACTCAAAATCTTCCGATGAATTGCCTTCATTTGAAGAGTTTAAAGAATTTTTGACTAGTCGATATAGAGCTATTGAATTTTTAGACAAGAAACCAAACATAATTCAAAAACAACAAAATAACAATTTTTATCGCCCTCCTCAAAACTTTAATAAATTTAACACTATGCATGTAACAAAGGTTCAGTGTCCATTTTGTAATGAAGGTCACAAATTATTTTATTGTAAAGGTTTTTTGAATGAAAATGTTGCCGCGCGTCGTAGGTTCGTTCAAGAAAATGGTTTGTGCTTTAATTGTTTGAGTAGTAATCATTTTGTAAAGGTCTGTGCATTTCCAATAAAATGCCGCGTGTGTAATCGGAAACATAATTTATTACTTCATTCTTCAAATGAAACAAAAAGAGATAGTGTTAATAATTCTGCGGAGAAAGAATCATTGAGTGAGCAAGCTGAAGCATCTACAAATTCTGCGTTGATGGAAAAGACAGCGACATCTATAACTTGTCTCTCAACTGGAAAGGTAAATAGTCAGATTTTATTAGCTACAGCACTTGTCGAAGTAAAATCAAGAAATGGTTTAAGTCACACTGTTCGAACCCTATTAGACCAAGGCTCACAGTCGTCACTTGTTACCGAATCAATTGTACAATACTTAGGTTTAAAGAAATTTCCCATCAAATGTGATATTTCAGTATTAGGAGGAGATAAAGATATTGTTTCAAAGGCTATGGTTAACTTGGAGATAAGGTCCCTGGTTGACCAAAATTTTTCTTTGGAGATTGAGGCGTACGTATTGAAAAATATTACTACCTCTTTGCCTTCTAAGGAAGTGAAAAGATTACTCTGGGAAGAGTTGAATAAAATGGATTTAGCTGATCCTCAATATTACGTACCAAATCGTATAGATATGTTGTTGGGAGCTGAAGTATACAGTCGTATTATACAAGGTGGTTTAAAAAGAAGTCCTTGTAACTTAGTGGTAGCCCAAGCTACGAGTTTGGGATGGATATTGTCTGGAGTCGTCCAGACAAGTACAAACATCACACCTAAAATTAATGTTATGTATTGCAGAATGATAGAGGATGACGTAATAAAAAGATTTCCAGAGAATCAGTTGGATGTAGAATTACCTAAAGAACAATTGGAAACTGAAGAGGAAGAAGCAGATACGCTGTGTCTGGGGGTAACATCTTTAAAACCAGTAGCGTCAGAGGAAGAAGTAGAACGTAAATTAACTCTTGTAAGGGTAAATAAAAGTTTATATATGGATGACTTATTCGTGAGATGTCAAAATGTTACAAAAGGAGTGAATATATATCAAAGACCGAACAGTTTGTCACATAAAGCAGGATGTGAAATGCAAAAATGGACAATAAATATTAATGATTTACTACAAGAAATTAGAAATAAAAGAGTAAAGTATGATGTGAAGAAAGAAATGACAATGAAGATAGATGAAATATTGATGATGATAGTTTATAATATGAAAACAAGAATTTCGTTGGATGATGATTGTAAATTTTATTGTATGAATTATTTGAGACATTTGCAACATGTAAAGGGATTAGTTTACCTTATATCAATATGGTTTCACATATCAAATGAATATATGTTACGGTTTTTCCATCGTTATAAATGGTTATTATTTTTATCTCAATGGCTTTATGACAAAATTATTGCTACTCATAGGGTTGTGAATTCGTAAAATTGATTAGGTTGGTCACTTTAAAAACAAAACATAGTCAATTCAAAAGATCTATTTTAATTTAAGGTTTAACAATCAGTGAGCAATGAGTACCATAGGTAGGTATAGGTAGTTTATGTTATTTCAAAGTACATAGTACATGCATAATTACAGAGATATTTTTAGTTAAGTTATTATACAAGTTCAAGTTTCAGTTACTATGTATAAATATTATTTTGATTATTGTTATAAAGTTCTTAATGTATGTGATTTAAATATGATTATAATGTTTTAATTAATTAAAGGGCTTGTTGTGTAATGTTTATACTAAATTAACGTAGGATATTTAACAAAAAATATATATAATATATTTAAGTGGGTAAACAGACATATATTGTAAACAGTCGGTTGAGAGTATTACTATAACTTATATGTACTTTTTTAAAGACCAAAGGTCAATTTGGTCTTGGGCGGGAGTATGTACAAACTCTTTGCTGTGTTTATTGTCGTTTGACTTTTTGTATAGAAAAACATTGTGTAAGAAATGTAATGTCAATTGGGAAGAAAATATATTCGGTTGTGATATTAATTTTATATGGAGTTTTCTTCATAATATATCGAAATTCGATATAACCACCGTCCCTGCATCCACAATGAGATTAGATAATAGGCGTGACTCGCGTAGAAATACTCAACGCTTTTCTGGTCGTTCTCATGGACGTTCTAGAAACAGAAGTCATTCTCGTAACCATCCATTTCGCACGGTAGGAAATCGTCGTTTATGCTGGTACCATTTTAAATTCCAAGACAAAGCAGTTAAGTGTGTCAAACCATGCGATTACGACTCGGAAAACTCCAGGGACAGTCGCTAAGGACGGCGAGCGATTGTTGCAACATTTCCAGTCGTCTTTTTGTTACTGACGCACGATCCAAGAAGATATTTCTAATTGACACCGGATCTGACCTTTGTGTCTACCCCCTTTCTTATTTAAAGGAGCGACGGACAAGAGTCAATTTAGATTTAAAAGCAGCTAACGGCACTAATATACCTACATACGGGTATATCCACCTTTTGCTTAACATAGGACTGCGTAGAGATTATAACTGGAAATTCATCGTCGCCGACGTTTCCAAACCCATTATTGGAGCTGATTTCTTATCGTTTTACAATCTACTTGTTGATTGTCGTAATGGAAAGCTGCTAGATTCTCTTACGAACATTTCAGTATCGGCTACAGCTGTTACTTCCAGCATTTCCAGCATTAAAGCTATGGTGGGATCATCAGAGTACCATTCAATTTTACAGGAGTACCCAGCTATTACTAGACCTTCAGGCACTATTAAAAAGGTGTTTCATTCAACAGTACACCATATAAATACTACTCCCGGCCCACCAGTATTTTGTCGGCCTCGACGACTGGCTCCAGATCGTTTAAAAGCCGCTAAGGCAGAGTTTGAAGCGATGTTGCAGGACGGTACAGCGCAATGTTCCAGTGGACCATGGGCTTCAGCATTGCATATGGTGCCTAAACGAGACCATAGCTGGAGGCCCTGCGGAGATTACCGCGCATTAAATGCGAGGACAATACCTGATAGGTACCCGGTGCGGCATATAGAAGATTTTTCGCAGCAACTCCATGGCTGTTCCGTATTCTCGGTAGTAGATTTAGTTCGAGCATACCAGCAAATACCAGTCAATCCAGAGGACGTACCAAAGACCGCCATTACTACTCCTTTTGGCCTCTTTGAGTTTCCCTATATGTCGTTTGGTTTGAGGAATGCCGCCCAAACCTTCCAGCGCTTTATGGATGAGTTGGTGCGAGGACTAGATTTCTTTTGTTTTCCATATATTGACGATGTATTAATAGCATCCAGAAGCGTTCAAGAACACAAGGAACACCTCCGTATACTATTCTCCAGATTCGAGAAATATGGAGTTATTATAAACGTCGCTAAATGTCAGTTCGCGTTATCTGAGGTGAATTTCCTCGGCTATTCCGTTTCTGCTGAAGGTGTTAAGCCGCCGACTGACAAAATTAAAGCCATTCAAGATTTTCCACTGCCCAAAACAGTAAAAGACCTGAGAAGATTTTTAGGAATGTTAAATTTCTACCGGCGTTTTCTTAAAAACGCCGCTGAAATGCAAGCTCCTCTAAATAGCCTCTTGGCAGGTCCTAATCCGAAAGAATCTAAAGTGATTAATTGGAACGCAGCACTTCGAAATGCCTTTGATAATAGTAAAAAGAGTCTTTCTGATGCAGTAATGTTAGTCCACCCCGTGTCAAATCTGGAATTAGCTCTTTTCACCGATGCTTCTAATGTGTCTATAGGAGCCGTTCTGCAGCAGAAAGTTAATAATATTTGGCAACCCTTAGCTTTTTACTCTAAAAAATTGAGTCCTACTCAACAAAAATACAGTGCCTATGACAGAGAATTGCTGGCAGTATACGAGTCAGTTAAGCATTTTAGGCACATGATAGAAGGCCGCCATTTCTCAATTTTTACTGATCACAAACCACTTGTCTTCGCGTTTCAACAAAAAGAAAATAAAGGATCTCCTAGGCAAATAAATCAATTATATTTCATCTCTCACTTCACCACGGATATAAAACACATTTCAGGCCAGGAAAATCAAGTGGCAGATGCACTATCCCGATTAGAGTCTATAAGTATGCCAATTGATATAACAGAACTTGCTACGTCTCAAAAAGATGACCCTGAAGTGCTAAATCTCATTGGCGGGAATTCATCTTTAAAGTTAATCAAAACATGTTTACCCAGATCTAGAACTACATTGTATTGCGACGTCTCCTTAGAGAAACCTCGTCCTTTCGTCACAGCTGCCCACAGGCGACGTATATTTGATTCTTTACATTCTTTGAGTCATCCTGGAGCAGCTGCTTCTATCAAACTGATAAGTGAGCGTTTTATCTGGCCTTCATTGAGAAAAGACGTTCGCATGTGGGTCAAAGAGTGCACACCATGTCAGAAATCTAAAATCGTAAGACATACTGTATCTTTTGCAACCAGTTTCAGCTTACCTGATGTCCGTTTCTCAGATGTACATATCGACTTAATCGGTCCTATGCCAATTTCAACAGGTAACAAGTACTGCCTCACAGCTATTGATAGATATACGCGCTGGCCTGAGGTGATACCCATCCCAGACATTACCGCAGAGACCGTAGCAAAAGCTTTCCTTGAAGGCTGGATTTCTCGCTATGGATGCCCCCGGAAAGTAGTCACAGACCAGGGCAGGCAATTTGAATCCCGATTATTCCAAAACTTGGCTAAGTTATGCGGTATTCACTTAGCCAGATCAACGGCATATCACCCTCAGACCAATGGAATAATCGAGCGATTTCACCGCACCCTAAAATCAGCCTTAATGTGCCATGGCGGTAGAGAATGGACCCAATCGCTTCCTGTAGTTCTGCTAGGACTCAGAGCTGCATGGAAAGCAGATTTGGATTGTTCACCCGCAGAACTGGTTTTTGGTGAACCCTTGCGAATACCAGGAGAGTTTTACTCCCCAGCTCCAGACAGAGTAGAGTATCCTGATTTTGTCAGGGATTTACGAACTAAAATAGCAACCCTACGACCTACACCAGCGTCAAGCCACCGAAGAAAGAAGACATTCATACACAAAGATATGGCGACGGCTACTCATGTGTTTGTCCGCCAAGACGCCCTTCGTGGTTCTCTTGTACCACCGTACGCTGGCCCATACAAGGTCGTTGCAAGATCTCAAAAGTCAATGGATCTGGCCATAGGCCAGAAAATAACGAAGATTAACATAGACCGGCTTAAACCTGCATTTACAATTTAAATTTAGCGGGCCCTCACCGGACCGATTTGACAAGGCCTGACTTCTCGGGAGGGGGTCGTGTGGCGGGTCGCAATACCCGCGCGCGCGCGCAGCGCCGTCACATGCGCATGCGCGGAGCAGCCGGCCGCCGACAGCGCCGCCCCATCAAACGAGTCGCGAGAACACCTCGCCAGCGGTAGGGCGCACACACGCATTCGCAACAATTTGTACGTGTGAAATTTCGTTCATAATAAAGTGTGGTAATTACTCGGTTCATAATTATTTGGAGCCTACGCCCCACCACAGACTCAAAGAAAATAAGTAGACGATATAAGTTTGAGAGTTTATGCATTATATCACGATTTTAAGGGCCTTACTTATAATGTTTCTTAAACTTAAAGAAACTGCCCAGCAGCTGATTAGTGAAAATCTTACCCATAATCCTCTCCTAATCCTCTTTAGCGGAATATTTTGGGTACAATCTACGTGAATCATTCAAATTTCGTTTATCTGTGCTTCTCTTAGGTAAACAACGGGTAATACACGTTTATAAGTGACAAAAAATACGTTAATGGTTTAGGGTCTGATTCTGTTTTTTTTTCTTAAAAGATACCTAATCGTTTCTTAACGAGATTATTATAAACAAGGCCGTAAGAAACAAAGATCAATTGATAAGTCAACATTTTCCAAGAAAAAAACTATTGGAACTCTTTTAAATTAACCATAAACTTAAAAACTACTGGGCCTACTGTCAAAAATTTAGGGGACCAAATTGCAACTTTTCTGCATTGAACCAAAAAGAGTCACGTAAAGTGGATCATAAATCTCGAAGTAACCGGTGTACATATATAAAAAACACTATCGGCCAAGATGAGAACCTCCTTTTGGAAGACGGCTAAAAAAATAAATGAACATAATCATAAGTGACCTTTTTATTTGCTAAAATTACTAATTACTTTTTTAACCTTTTATATAAGCAGTAGATACAGTTAAATACATCACTTATGAAAAATATTGTAACGAAATTTCTTTTTATTTGTAATTTTTTGCTCTATTCTATCGAAATTAAAAGAAAGAGGTTTAGAATCTTTTACAGGTACATTTAACCAAAGAAACACTTCTAGTTGACCAGAAAGGAGTGTCTCAAACTAAACAAGGCTATCGAATCAACAATGGGTATCGTGTGACGTAGTTTTTCCCTAGCCTAACAAGACCCGAGTTACGGGTAACGTCAAAGCGTCTCGTTATCTTTCAACTTTGCTTTTATAACCGGGTCTTAGATCTTTGTAACTTTATCCCCAAGAAAGCTTTGTGGGATTGTTTGTGAGTTCAATTGTGTTATTTGTACTCTGGAACTATTCTAGAGTTATTGTTAAGCGTAAAGTGACGCTTGAAGTTAATCCTTCTAAATTTACAAATCGTCCAAGTGTGTATCGGTGTACAATTAGTGAAGAGTTATGAACTGGCAAAGATCCCAAAAAAAACGATAAGTTGAATTTTTGAAGTGCTAACTTTTTATGGGAGGGTAAACTGCCGGCGCGGTAGGTAGGCACCTCAAATTAAACAACTTCAATATTAAATTAAGTTAGATTAGTTTAAGTTATCACATCTGTCGGACGTCCCGTGACGCACACGTTATTTCATTCGTCGTAAGTACTAATAGTTCTAGACTATTCTAGACCAAGTTGTCCACGCCACTCATTCTAATAAGCATACAATCTGAAACCGCGCTTAAAACCGTTAAAACATAGATTTTAATCGACTTCCAAAAGTAGTCGATTCTCAATACGATTGTGTGTTTTGTATTGCGCAAATTCTCCATCAAGTGTTGACCGATTTTCAAAATTATTTTTATTAGAAAGAGTATATGATATAATCCCATTGTTGTTACCAAGTCAGGATCTGATGAGTAGATCCTAAGAAAATCAACAGCAACCCTTGTTGAAAAGTGTCTACTCTCATTGGAACTGCTATCCATGCAGGAATGGAAAACATATAGTTTCCTGCGGCCGAGTGGCCTGTCGTAAGAGGCGACAAAACAACCCACAGCTAGGTGGTAGGGTATTTTCCTACTAGATGGCTACCACCCCTGGTTGTTGGCTGGTGTGTGGCCGTGTTCCGTCATTAATGGCCCGTCTCCAGTCTTTCTTTTCTTAACTTTAACTTCAATGTCTTTTTTTTATCAACTAATCTAAGGACTCTAGTTCCGTACCCCTTTTACAACTTAATTATTGTTATTTTTTTGAATTTATACACGCTTATTTTTTATGTGTTATTATGTGTGACATTAATTTTATGATTTTTGTGTTGTGTCGTGTACCTTAAGAATAACTTTTTTTTTTCTAATTTTAATACTTAACTTATACTAATGTAGAGTGTATCTGTTACATGCTGGTGTTGTGAGAAAGTGCATGTGCAGTGTGTGCCTTATGTCTATACCTATATATATTATCTTAACTAGTGCCATGTATGCTGTTTTTTCTTTCTGTGCCTAGGTTATTAATTTTTAGGCTCTTTGTGTGTCTTGGTTTGTTTGTGAATTGTGCGTGTAATGCAATGCAGTGGTATTGCGCGTTGGTGTGAGTCAGTGTATAAGTTTTGTTGTTTTTGATTGTGTGTTTGTGACTTTGTGTGGTGTTATAATTTATTATTTAATTGTCGTGACATGAAACATTTTTAGTTGGTGTTAGTGAAGATGGATGGTTTAGGAGGGGGAGTATTGACCCTCCACTAGACGTTGGACCACCGTCTTGTCTCCCATGCGTATCGCCATTTTTATATTATAATCCCTGATCTCATCGGCTGTGACTTTCTCCGCTTTGAGGACGAAGGTGGCGGTAGCGTCCTCTTCGCACACGGCTGTGTAGTAAATACATTTACCAGTGTGCCACGAAATTGTCACGACCGCATGAGGGATGCTCTTGTACAGGTCTATCTTGTTGGAATTGGACGTCACGATCACCACTGTCTCGAAGGTAAGACCCTGAGCCTCGTGTATCGTTTACTTGAATGTCACAAATGTCGACAGGCGATGGAAACCACTTTCCATTAGATGGACCGTCTGCCTGTCTACTGAACTCACACAATAAAAAAAAAGTTAAGTTCCTTCCATTGTACTAGGTTACATTTTAGTATAATCTTTTTGTATATTAACATCTTGTATTGTTTCTGTTTTATAGAAGGAACAATTCATATAGTTGAGCAAACATAACTCTGGTATCACAACGTCGCTCCAAGCTCGCTAACTTCAGTCAACTCGATTGTCGTTGACGAGAAATGCGTATGTAAATCACATGCTAACAATCAAGTGTGCGTTATATAGCCTTGATAACTTCCATGAGTTGTTTGATTTTGGCTTCTGAATTGTTTGAGCTATTTATAATACAGCAAATTAGAGTTAATTGTGTTGTTTGTACGGAAAATTATGAGGAAGCGTAAGCCTGCTTCTACATTTGTGTCGTTTCTTCCAGACGATCATTCCATTTCTGGGAATAAAAGATTTATTCAGATATACCTTTTAATTACTTTAAACAATTAATTACAATAATACATATTTGACATTTATTACGACAGGTCGCCCGGCCTCAGGGAATTGTGTGATTTTCTGTTCCAGCACAGTTTTTTTTTATACAGGGGAAATCCGTTTGAGGACCATAGGCCCTGCCAGGGGGAACGGTCGCGGCCCGTGTGTGGGATTCGCCAGGTCGGGGTGGCATTAGCATCCCACGCAAATGTAAAGAACTATTGCTACACCGCGATTAGGGATACCCACTACCACCCCTGTCCGATCCCGAGCGTCCTTTTTCCGGGCTGTGGGTTCGCTCGCGCATTCACCACCAGCCCGGACGGATGGCGGCCGGCCCCTTTACCGGCTGGCCTCACCATTTGGTAGCCGGAGATCTGGGTCTCTCCGGCTCCTCTACCTCACCGCGAGCTGAGAGGGGGCGCGCGGATCGGCGCGCGTCCCTCCTCTCCGGCCTTTATGTGTGGGCGGGTCCGGTTTCCCCGCCGGTCGCCCGCACGGCCGTAGCCTACGGCGGCTGGTGCTCGTACTGGACGACCCTCCGATGCCGCAGCCGGCTTCGGCGGGAAGGGGACCTGCACAGATACCTATTTATACTGTAACTTATAACAACTTAAGGCTATAAGTAGAATACTGAAAATAGGTCAGCGAAGTAAGTAGGTGAGGTTCCCAGAAAGCTGGCTACGTTAACTCGCTGGATAGCCATAATGATCCATTGACCAAGGGAAAAGCCAGCCCTCTAAGAACACCTGAAAAGAAAGAAAATTAATTTATCGAAGATTACACCGTCTCACAAAATAGGTTTATGGACCAAACTGACCCCAGATGCGGTCTTTTAGTCCATACACTCTCAAAATTTTAAGGGTGTATGGACCAAATTGATTCCCGCATTTGGACTTCTTTAGTTTACTTCGTGTTTAAAATTTGTAACTAAGAAAAACATTCAATTATTATTGTACTTGTTTTATGGCCGTCATTAGCCAGGTGTGACGAACTAATTCTTGTTGTTATTGTTTTGTGTCGAGGCATATTGTACTGCATTATTATACTGCATTGTATTGCATTTGTACAAAATAAAAGGAATACCTTCTTCTTGCCTACTGCTACCAAGATTACGCTTGCTGAGTCTCTCTTACTTCCCGTACTTGATTACGCTGACGCCTGCTATCTGGATTTAACCCAAGAACAGCTGAATAAGCTTGAGCGGCTTCAGAACTTTTGTATCAGGTTCATATTTGGCTTGCGAAAATATGACCATGTTTCCGAATATCGTAAAAGACTCAAGTGGCTTCCTATTCATTTTCGCCGGAGTACTCACATTCTCACTCTCCTGTATAATATATTATTTACTCCTAATAGTCCCCAGTACCTTAAGGAACGTTTTAAATTCCTTCGCCTATCCACTGCTCACAATTTGCGCTCTGATACGTATCGAAAACTTATGACACCTGCACACACTTCATCCTATTATGATAATTCTTTTACAGTGCAGGCTGTCAAACTTTGGAATATGCTGCCTCTTACTGTCAGAGAGGCCAAATCCTTACCAACATTTAGAAATTTACTCAGAAAACACTATTTATCCATAATAGCTATGTCTGATTAACACAATATAATCATGCTAATACATTTATTATAATAACATATGTGTTTTGTAATATATTATTGTATACGTATATTATTGTATATTATATTTATAACTATGTATATATGTATGTATATGTATATTTATTTGTTAAATTAGTTTGAGTATTTATGTGTCCATTGCTTTTTTCCTGCACCACCTACATCGCCTGATTCAAATTTGTTTTTCATTTAGGTTGCCTGGAAGAGATCGCTTTGAGCGATAAGGCCGCCTATTGTATCGCCTAGAAAATATTGTAAATATTGTCTGTTTTGTAATTGTATGTTTTGGTGTGCAATAAAGAGTTATCTATCTATCTATCTATCTACCTGAACGGAGGGGAATGCAGTCAAGCGAGGATTACGACACGAGCAATACGTACATTCGATAAGCGACATAGTGACGGATTATGCGCGTGTTATTAAATCGTGCAGTTTGTACTGGTTGCGTCCAGTTATATTTGTAGCTATGTTATACGTGTTTGTATAGTTCTAATAAATTCTATAGTAATTACAACGGAATTTCTATTCGAGTCCTGTAGCGTGTAACAATGAGAATAGATAGGTTTGGTCAAAAGTACAGACCGCTTTTTTGTGAGCCAGTTATATTTATGGTTTATAGACAAACTTTTAAAGCTCTTTGTATTATTTTTAAAGGTTAAATGATGACGTTGTGTAATTGTGAAAAATCTAAGAACTACAGATGCCTATCATATAATTATGTGCAGGCATGGTGACGGTTTCTATATTTGATACATTTAGCTTAAAAATATATAATACTAGCTGTCTCGACAGACGTTGTCCTGCCCGGAAAAGCTTCAATCGGTCGACAGCAGCGCCACCTACCGGCTCTAATTGTGAACCAACCAATTGTCAAACCTTCTTTAGCTCATGCACAACTTTGCTAAATATCATCACGTGATCGAATGTATAGTTTACGATTCTATAAAGAACACACAGACAAACATTCATTTTTATATATAAGAAGACATGTTTTTTTAAATAAATTCACAGATGTGGAAACAAATAAAGCGACTGAAGATGACTATTGTTGAAATCTATATAGTCGTTGAAAATTTGAAAGTTTTCATTTTGAAAGATTGTGTATCACGGTATTCTTTTTCCATGATATAGAAGAACAATAAGATGGCCTTACATGAAACTACTGTCACCTTACCGCTGTGTACACTTGACGAACAGGTCAAAGGTCGTAAAAAGCATGCAGACATCCAAAAAAACTTACTTTCATATTTATATTCCGCATTTATATAATAACATATGAATCAAATAAAATTTCTCAGTAAATACAAAGAAGTTACAAAACTGCTAAAAGTTTCCTTAACTTCAAAATTAAAAATTCATTTAAATAGTGCTTTTAAGAAGCAAAAAGCTTTTGAGTTTAAATATTTAATGTTAGGCGATATGAGTATAAAACGATTAAGAAACATGTTGTATAACGCTAGAGTTTAAGATAAAACTCCTAGATAGCAGTGCGATAATAAATTGTCAAGTTTCTCTCTAGTTTGGCAAGTCCGATAACGTAGATATAAAGTAAAACATATAAGACTCAAGCCTGGGACATATTTTACACCAAGATTTCACCTAATTATAAAGCTTCGTACGTGTATTCGTTTTAGAAAATAAGTAATTTATTATAAGTACACATTTTTAGATAGATTTAAAAAGTATGTAACTTTATAAGTATATTCCATTTCTCATTTCGTTCTTCAGCTCTTTAGCATATCTTTCTTTATATACATACATACATACATATATATATATATATATATATATATATATATATATATATATATATATATATATATTATATATATAAATTGATTATTCTGTGTAGGATGATTTGATGATTTGTGGTGTGACAGTAGATGTATATCAGAATAGAGGAGTGTGAAGATATATTGTGCCGACTCCAAATAATTTTGATATGGTGAAAGAAAAGCGAGAGATTTACGTCTATCACAACAACCGTAGCAATGAAACTTATAATAGACAATATTTTATCATTCATATTAGACAATCCTTTTTTCTTCAATTTATGCATTTTTCCCTAAAAACTAGCCTTATTCATAATAATTTATAGGTTCTTTAAGAAAAGCATTATTGATTACATGCATGCGACTAACTATATGATTAACACGAATAAGTGATTTTGGAACCATTGTATAATAATTGTTTTTGAGTCATACACAAAAGCATACTTTCTGAAATGACGTGATGCCAAAACTATTTGGTTTTTTTCTGTCAGCATTTTGCTGGTCCAGGAGTGCCTTATCCAGTATATACATACATCTTCTACGCTGCCATGTCCCACCTTATGACTTAGCAACGGCATAAATTAAGCTGGCGGACTTAATGGGGTAATATCAGAGACAAGCCTGTTTTATTACCATACTTCGCGCTGAAGTTAACCCCTGCTCCCTTATCCTGTACAAAACAGTGTATCTGGATTACACGAATACTTCTATAGGTGCGAAAAGGGTAACTTGGGGCGATTGGTTTTAAGAATCGATATACCAGTATCAAGCATTACATAGCTATCACTTACAAACACGACTATAGTAACTTTTCTTAATTAGTAGGACAAATATTTATAATCAAAACAAAGTAGCTCTTAGATAGCCAATTAGTGTCGATCATTATCTCCGGTTATGTTTGCATGGCATGAATGCCACTTCTCGTGTCTTGATAAATAGCTGTTTAATTTTTTAGTGATCAAGGACTAAATTACAGAATGTCCATCTAAACGTAGATAGATAAAACTATTGCACACAAAAATAAAATTTTGAATAGAAACCATATTTACAATATTATCTAGGTAATACAACAGGCTACCTTATCTCTAAAAGCGATCTTTTCCAAACAACCCAAAATAAAGGATTTTTAGCTAGTCTGGTGATGTAGATGGTACCGGAAAAAGGGGCAATAGATACATAAATACTTAAACTGATTTATTATTGCAGGAGTTCAGCAAACAGGCAGACGGCCCTTGATGGAAAGCAGTTAACATCGCCATGGACATGTGTTAATCAAACATAGCTGTTTGCGGAAAAGTAGTGCTTTCTGTGTAAATTTCTGAATATTGCCAACGATTTGGCCTGTCTGGCAGTAAATGGCAGCATATTCCAAACTTTCAGAGCCTGCACTGTAAAAGAATTGTCATAAAAGGATGAAGTGTGTGCAGGTATCACAAGTTTTCGATACGTATCAGAGCGCAAATCAGAGGCAGTAAATAGGTGAAGAAATTTAAAACCTAACGTACTGGAGCCTGACAGTTGAAGTGAGAATTGGACTATTATGGCAAAAATGAATAGGAAGCCACTTGATACGTAATGTAACGTAATATGCAGTACTTGTTAAACTAGTCGAATTTTATATACATAAATTTTGACATAATTAATGAAGATTTATTAGTTTTTTTCACTGCTTTTCTGCAGCAATCTTCCTGTGAATTAGTGACTAGTTGCCAACTATAAATGGCCGGAAAATTAGCTTTCCCGCCTCTAGTAACAATCCCACTAGCACCCAGATAAATTATCGGAAAAGGGGAATCTAAAATCGAAACAGATGATATCCGCACTAATGTGTGTCATTTCGCTCATGTATGCAACGGTTCTTTAAAATGTTTCTCTTACGCACAATGGCATTCTTGACACATGGTTTCCCACAGCGCTACGATATGGGGTTTTTAAAAAATGCTGTTATACAATTTCTTTTGAGGCGGCAGCGCATTGGTAAAACCTCTGATGTTGCAAAGGTCCATAGGCGACGATAACCGCTTTCCATCAGGTAAACTATCTGCCTATCTGCTGTACTTTCGTACTAGAAAATGACAATAATCAAAAATAACTAGCACGTTATTATAGATCCTTTATACCTGTACGCTTCTAGGTCCTTATTTTCTAAGTTATATGCCTTCAAGTATAACATTGTATATTAATGAATAGTGTATTGACTAAACCAAGCTCAGATGGCCACATCCCGACGGAGCTATTAAATGAATTGCATCAACAATATAGCAAGTGGCTATTAATTTGATTGAAGTCCATTTATACTGGAAATTTCGAGTGTTTGTTTTAACAGAGCGCCATTGGATACATCACTGGGATGGGGTGTCTGCTCATCCATTTACTCTATGATCTGATCACAGTATAAAAATATTGTTATAATAACTGAACTGTAGACAGAAAAATATTTATTATGAAAAAAAACATTTAAAAAGAAGTAAATGGGGTTTAAAGTAACTTAATAATTTGACTACTTAAATATAAAAAATTCATTAAAAAATTCCCGTACCGGGAATCGAACCCGAGCCTCCTGGGTGAAAGCCAGGTATCCTAGCCACTAGACCATACGGGATATAATGTAACAGTTGAATTCTTATTGCTGAATAGTTGAAAAGTAAGTGTGGAGTATAATCATGCTAAGACATTTATTTATTACAGTAACTTATGTGTGTTATTGTATATATATATATATATATATATATATATATATATATATATATATATATATATATATATATATATATATATATATATATATATATATATATATATATATATATATATATATATATATGACTATCTATGTATTTGTATATTTATTTCTTAAATTAGTTTGAGTATTTATGTATCGATTGTCTTTTTCCTGCATCATCTATTTTGCTTGATTCGATTTCTGTCATTTAGGTTACCTGGAAGAGATTGCTTTAAACGATAAGGCCGCCTGTTGTATTGCTTAGAAAATATTGTAAACGTGGTCTGTTTTTGTAATTGTATATTTTGGCCTGTAATAAAGTGTTATCTATCTATCTCTTCGATCAACAATAGTTGTTGATGAAGATCTATCTATAGAATTCAATCTATTCAATTTAGTACCAGGAATCAGCATAATATAATGTATATATTAATATATGTACTTTTGTTCTTTTTAATGGCATGTTAACTCCTGCGTGTATCTACCAAGGGTAAGTACGTTAAGAATATTCAAATTTAATTACAGGCAATCTGAGGCTCCCGTAATATATTCTTACACCTGATAATAAATCTGTACGAGTGCCTACATTTCTTCTTAATAGGCTACCGACGTCGAGGCGCTATCGCTAAATTTAATAACTGTAAAACGAGTTGTTAATACACATTGTACAAAAGCTTAGAGGATATTTTATAGTACTTGTTCGCGAACAAACACGTTTATAGGTTCGTTAAACAAAACGTATGAAAGTCTTATATTATCACGCCTGCTTCCCATGGGGGTAGGGAGAGACGATGCGAAGAGACTGGCGACGATCTTGACAAAGAACTTTCGCTTCATCGAATTGCATTAATCTCTTCATATCTACATGACGAGCTTTTTACGTGACCTTTCTTTAACACTTCTGCTATTTGATCATATAGTGTGTACGTTGCGGTCTAACAATGCACTTTTAAAAGTGTTACCTACTTATTTAAATGTGTAGGAATACAACATAGAATATAAAGTGTAATTAATTTTTAAATGCATCTTCAAAAATCTTTTTCCTTTTTCAAATGTTTTTTGACAACATGTAATTTCTTCTATTTATATTATATTATGTAGTATTTGTTATTTTTTTATTACATTAAATTTTATTTTATTTAAATTATGCGCATGTGTAATTTGTTTTTAGTGATTCTATATGTATTTATAATATTTCAAACAAATAAAAAAAAATATAGAAAAGGACAAATTACTGTTACAAATCTAATGAAAATTACTCTTATAAAAATAAAATAGGATGCCAATTTTCCCCATATTCATTATCGTTTCAAAAATATAAAAAGAAACGCAGAACGTACGAAAATTCGTTACCAGTAAAATGTAGACACCATTTACTCTGACCATTTTAACAAACATCAAAAAACTATTAACATAGTGTGTTTGTTCGCTGTACTTTCTAGATCTGTGTGACCCATGAGGCCTATACGTATATCTCATTAAGTACTTATTTGAGTATGGCGTGGGGCCACAACAATGAGCCGTTCGACCCAGGCCTTGTTTAATTAAGCCCAGTTAAGTACGCCTTTACACCTCTCAGACATTAACGTCAACCTAAACTGGATGCTTGATAAACAGGACATGAGCTAGTTTAAAGTTATTACTATATACTATATACTACTAGTAATATATTAATGAACTGCCCTTTTTACCCGACTTCGAAAAAAGGAGGAGGTTCTCAATTCGTCGGGATCTTTTTTTATGTATGTTCACCGATAACTCCGTGATTTATGATCCCATTTACGTGTTTTTTGTTCGACACGGAATAACTTCTAATTGGTCCCCTAAAAATTTTACATAGTTTGACCCAATAGTTTTCATTTTATGAACATTTTTTATGAAAAAAATTTCGTTTTCGTTATGTACACCGATTACTCTGAGATTTATGTTTCGATTTACGTGATTCTTTTTTTGTTATACGCGCAATAGCTGTCATGTGGTTCATTAAAAATTGACATAGTTTGGCCTAGTAGTTTTCATTTTACGAACATTTTTCTCTTGCGACATATATTCTTTAAGACGCGCGGCACCATTCGTAGGTCCACCCATACATAGCTAGACACTAAAAAGTAACAAATAAAAAAACGCTTCGTTTAAAAAAACCGACTTCAAAAACTAAAATGTATAAAATAACTTATTTCTAAAGCTATTATTATTAATATATATTATGTAAAACATCTTGAAGTTGGTGCAAAGTAAAACATAAAAATAACTATATTTTGAAAATTACAAAGCACCGACTTTAAGATGTTTTAGATAATATATATTAATAGTAATAGCTTTAGAAATAAGTTATTTTATACATTTTAGTTTTTTCTTTATTTATCTACTGGTGGCGCCAAAGGTAAAGTTTTGAGTCCTCCCACCTCACCCAAACACATCATGTAACGGCGGTTGCAATTTAAACTGTCCTGCTTCCTGGAGTGGTGGACGTGTGTTCCTAGCGCATGCGCATCGCGCGTGTTCTTTGCGTGTTAGACGCTTTTTGGATGGGTGAAATCTCGTGCGTTGGCGTCACCGACATGCTTATAGCTGTATATCTGTAGCTATACAGCTGACGTATTGTGCAACATTAGTAAATAACTAAATTTCAAATTTTAATACTAAAAGTTCTAAGTATCCACATTTATCGGTAGTCTCTATAAATGCCATTTGTAAATATCGTTTAATATTATTAAATAAATATTAAATATATATAAAAAGTATTACATTATTTATATATGCGATAACAATACACTACTACAAACGCAAAAACGTTTCGAAGTTAATTTATCTATATATGTAATTATGATTTGGGATTAATTGAAAGTTTTCAATTTATAATCTGCTATAGCATTTCATGTCGTATTCAATTATTGGAGCTTAATATTGACTCTCGACCCGAATGCAGCTGTACGGTTAACTAATACATAAATGATTAAAATGGCAGCATGTATTTTAAACTGGAAATACACGTCATATCACATTGGGAAAATGTCACGAGCAACGTTGCATACGATAGACCACTGCGTATTTGGTTTGCTGAATTTTTAATGCGTATCAGTCTACCTACAGTAAAGGGAGAATACATGAAGAATTAAAACTACGTTTAAACGGTTTTAAGCGCGGTAATTTATTTGATTTTGGTTTATCCGACGTTTCGGCTGCTTTTCAGTGGCCGTGGTCACGTCTTCCGTGACCACGGCCATCATCAAATAAATAAATCAAATCATCAAATCAATTACCGGGCTTAAAACCGTTTAAACGCCTTCTGATCACGGGTGGTATCAAAGAGTTTCTTACAAATCTCTTTGAAGAAACCCTTTGCTGACGGACCCCACGGACTTCGAAGTTTCAACTCCAAACGGCACAAATATGTAACCCCTTCCTAGGGTTCCATATTTGCACCGTTTTAGATATTCAGCTGTTGAAGCAGCGTTGCCAGCCTCTGACTTAGTCACTGAAAGATGAGTTTATTAGTTATATTTTATTCTATTCATAATACTTTAAGACAATAAGTATAATACTAAACCTAGGTCACCGAAGTCAATGAAGTAGAAATATTATAATTTGAATATGATGTCAACCTGAATAAAATATTTTAATTCAAAGTATAATATAAATATTATACCATAGTTTTTGAGCAGGTAACTCAGGTATAAATACATATATTTATATGCATGCCGAAAGGCGGTTTTTGGAAAACTATACTACGTTAATATATTTAACGTAGTACAGTTCTCCAAAAACCGCCTTTACACTTTTTTGTATACCCATTTTCGCATTAAATAAATCGAAGGAAGAAAATTGTAAAGGAATATCATATTTACCCTGTCACTACAGAATCCAAAAACCACAATGTTTTACAATATAAACGCGTAATTTTTAATTGATTTCCAACTCAATTTGTTCCCATGAAATCGTTCATATTACAGTAATACTTTGATCTGCTATATTGGATACAGGTAGGTTTTGGTGTAACCAGGTGCAGTATACCGAAATCAATTAATGTTATTGCCCATGGTCCGATTCCCAGCCAGGTAATTTACATTATTCCCCAGCTTATTAAGCCCGGATTACTCCGGCAGATGGAGAATTGCCCAGAGTTGTTTTTAACGTATGATTTACTATTATTATACGTATTTCTCTTTTTTCATCTTCTCATAATCATGTGACGGCCACTGAGGTTGAGTATGCTAAGGCTTTGTCAACTTTTAGCACACTGAACCACTCAGTGGTTCGATTCCTGGCTTGGTAAATTTTATTAATGGGTTTTACGTTATTTACTATGTATGGTCTGGGATCGATCCCAGAGTGATCCGTTGTATATATATATATATATATATATATATACAACGGATCACTCTGGGATCGGGATAATGAGTTAGAGAAAATTTGAAGGCTTCTTCATGCTACTTAAAGAATACTACAAACTTTAACTGTTTAACCCTTAAGACGGAACCACCAGAGATTTGTTGCCCGAACTTGTCACACACGGCTAATTGGGAAGCATCACAAAATTGGGGTCAAATACAGATAATTGAAATGAACTTTTAACTGATGCTTTCTCCCTCTAACTACTTTGTATTAGAATAAAAGAGACGATGTAATTCTCTTTGTTTTGAAGCGGCAATTTTAATGGCATATGGTAGCTTGCGGAGAAAAATAATATGAAATTTGGCCCTCATTGAAGGTTGAATATACTCATATACAGAGCGTCTGTAACATATATACATTCATCATCTGCACTCCTCTTTCATACATTATGTAATATCTTACACATTATGGGTACGAATATCTGAATATTCGTCTCGTATTTATCAAATTGAATCAAAATGTGTTGACATATCGTTCTCACATACTCTCTTTCCCTATTTTAATATTAGAGCACACGTCCCCCTGTTACACCATAAGTCATTGTCATCATTTACACCGTGTATATGTTTTTTGGTCCATTTTACCATTTTCATCAATCTTTCAGTTTAAACTTATATAATTTTATACATATATTATTCAATGAGTCAGCGGTCCAATTGTAAAACATAATAACTGCTTTCCAAAATAATTTACAACACAGTACAAACAATATGATGATCTTGGAGTCAATACCATTTCAAAACTATTTATTAAGTTTCTTGGAAGCAATTTAATAACTTTGATACAGTTTTCATAAGTTTTGGCAAACACAATACAAGTGCGTAGCAAGACAACGAACATATTGATACACGACGACAAAATTAAATACACACCTGCAGTTTATTACCTTTTTGGATTTGGATTCTTTTGTTTACTTTCTGTTGTAATTAGAAAAACAGCCTGTTGTGTATTGTAATTTTTTTTTTTTTTTTTTTTTTTATTGCAGGAGATCAGCAGACAGGCAGACGGCCCACTTGATGGACAGCGGTTACCATCGCCTATGGACATTTGCAACGCCAAAGGTGCTACGAATGCGCTGCTGCTCTCTTTAGGGAGCCTGGAACCTGGTCACTAATGCCGGAACACAACTCAAGGTTGTTATGGCGACATACTCTAGACCAGGGGTGGTAGCCATCCAGTCGGGCAAATGCCCTACCACCAGGCTGTGGGTTGTTTTGTCGCCTCTTACGACAGGCCGCCGGGCCGCAGGAAGTTGTATTCTTTCTCCGTTCCTGCACGGATATAGTAATATTTTATGGTAGTCTTTAGCCAGGTGTGATTCTTGGAAATGATTGTTTACGCGGCCGGATTGTATAGTTTAGTATTAAACAATGCCCGAACGGAGGGGTGAGGCAGTCTAGCGATAGGCACAAGCGTAACAAGACGTATTTACATTCGATAAGCTATACAGTGACGGAGTTTGCGCGTGTTGTTGAATCGTGCATTACGTTTCTGACTTATTGCGTCCGGTTATATTTGTACCTGTTATACTTGTTTGTAGAGTTCTAATAAACACTATAGTAATTCGAACGGCATTTTAATTCGAGTCCCGTAACTCGTAACAATGTATTCAGTCAGTTGCTAGGTTTTGAAATTGCAGAGCTGAACTATGACTACCGTTTTCTTTTTCTGAACTCTACAAGTCCAAATTCAAAAGATGCTATTCAATGTTACACTGCGTACTTACGTGATTTTTCTTCACACTATTATAATACCACATTAGCATATAAATTAATTGTAAATAGTATAAATATAATGTAAACATTGTATTGACTACGTAATTGTCTTAAGTCATTACTACATACATACATACATAACTTCACGCCAGGTCCCTTGCGGGGTAGGCACGAACAACAGAGCGCTACACAGGCCCATTCTTACACACCTCACTTGCTTCTTTGACATTTTAGACAGACAAGTCATTACTGAAGACAGTAAACGCATTTGACTTTGACAATTCTAAATTACCTACCCGCAATATTGAATAATCGTTCGATATTCAATATTGCGTAAGAGAATATCAGCAGTTTTTCTGCCGCCGACTATAGCGTTTATCCGGAACGTCGAGTGCGCGAATTGAACGCAACTTAAAGAAGTATCGTGTGGTAGATAAGCCGGCGCAAACCCTTTCTCTCATGCAACCTACGCCCTGAGAATTATTTTAATCTTATACAATATATGTCATTCATTGAGCTTAGTTGTTTTCTTTTTATGTTTCAAGCTCAACGTAACATCAGACCAAGTTCTACTAAAGAAACGCGTTCTGAAGGTCAAGTACATACTCGGTATATAAGTTTAAAAATTAAGTTATCTTCGTAACTCATGATTTGAAAGCTATGCCAGATCTGCCTATCACTAAAGAAAAACCAATTAAAAAGTATCTTGCTAAACAAGGGATACTACACTATTGAAGAATATTTAAATGACAAAACTTCATTTATATAGCAGCTCCCTCCAACCTCTTATACTGAGTTTTGTACGAGTATAACGTTTTATCTTGCCGTACTTGTAAGGCATATATGAAGATATGTTGCAAAAAAACACTAAGTTTTTTTGCAACATATCTTCATATATGCAAAAAAACTTAGTACGTTTGTTATATTTATAACTATAATTATTTTCTATACTTTTATTGCGCTCTGTCTTCTTGAATATGCACTGTTTGCTACAACCCCATTAATTCTTCAGAAGTCATTCTGTAACATAATTCTGTATAAAACTTACGAAAAATAACTAGAAATATAAACAGAACAACAAGTATAAAGAAAATATTTTTTTAGCTAGACGTGTTGCTGGGGAGTTTCTTGCCGCTTCTTCTCCTTAACAGCAATAACACGTTGCGAAGCGGTGTACATAGACTAGGAAGTAAAATTAAATTTTAACCTATATGTATGACCTTCAAAATGTGTTCTCCAGTGGAACTTATTTTGAATAAAGACTTTTGAATTTGAATATGAACTTGGTTAAAAATGCATGCACCAAGTCACAAATATTAAATTGAATTGAAATCATTCCGGCTTAGGGGTAGATTGCGACCGATGCAAGGCAGCCCATGATCCGATTTTAACTAAATTGAGTTTTATAAGATTTCTGCCTCCGAGGTATTGGATTTTGCGACATTTGACTCCACGATGTAAGGCTTACCGTTTTGCTTATTGCATTTCGAATGGTTGGTCAGACAGTTGTAGGTAATATAGAGGAAAATATCTACATTATCTTTTGGAATTATATTATTGATGATAGATACATGGGACGATCAATTATGGATCAAAATATAATTAAAGCCCCCTGTTTATATCTTATGAGCGTTAATTTGCCTTAGTTATCGGTTAAAATTTGACATAAGCTCCATACAAGTAATCTCAAAATTCAACCGATGGCAGAGCAAGTAAATGAATTGTAAGATATAGGAATCGGCCATAAACATTGAAGTGTCTGTACATTAAAGTTATCTAAGAAAACAACAGGAATAGACTATATAAACGATGGAGAAGACGTTGCAATTTTTTTTAATACTTATGTGTTTATCGGTTTGTTTGTTTGTTTTTTCGCAATTGCCGAAAAAACTACTGGTCCGATTTGGATGCGGTGCACTAAAGGACAACAAATTCTCAGACTTAAAATCTGCGCTTCTATATATCCAGGGAATCCCACGGCAATTTTTCTAGGAATGAAGAAATGGCCAGGTTAACAAAATAAATCGAATTCCAGTGTGGCTTTTTGACTGATCGATAGCAATTTTTTATGTAATAAAATGGGTTATATTTTTTTTCTCGGGAATCCGGCGAGAATTTTCTCGAGAGGTTTGAACTTGTTCAGCTGCATAAAAATTAGCTTATTCCAATAGTTTTCACTTAAGTGCTTCAATTTGTGTCCGGGAGGCCCGCGGGAATTTTAAATCAAACGTGAACAAAGTTGCGGATAATAATATATAATAATTAGTAATATAATAATTTTCTAAATGGTTCGAATTTGTACAATGCGTTCAAAGACGTGAAAAAAGTCAGGGGGATACTTCGGACCAGGAGATTTCAAAAATGCAACTTTTGAATTTTTATCTGTCTGTTCGAGCATTACGGTAAAATTACTAAACTGATTTAAATGAAACTCGACCTTTTCAGAAGTTAGGATACTTTATATCTCAATAAATAACGTTGTTTCCATGGAATAGACGAATATAGCGATAAAGTGTTTTTGGTGCCGCCATTTCAATTAACTACGAAATGCGTCGTCGTCTTGGTAACGCGAACGAAGTTGCGCAGGCAGATGCGAGTTTTTAAATAAGAACTTATATTATAAAGCTAATATGGTTGAATAACGCTTGTGCATATTGTTACATTTACAAGACGATCATGGTGATAATATATTATAATTATTTATTTATTTTAAAAGAACACAGTTCAATACATATTCATAAAACACACGCAATTATGTGATTAGTAATATTTTTTCTCTATGTCTATATATTAATAAATGACTAGTACTGATTTAGTCCACTTAATGAAGGACCAAATCAATAACCAAACCACAACATCAGGAGATAATCTGAAGTTTTGCGATAGATTTGTTTTTGAAGGATAACATTCATTTGTCCTCATACAGATACCTACCTATGCGTAACATATAACATATTTTTGACAAGAAAACAAAGGAATTAAAAGATATGAAAATAAAGACCCCCCCTTTCCCCGTGTTGAGTTATAGTTATAAGAAAATAAATCAAAAACGGAAATAAAGAACCTCTATCATGACCCATGATGGAGGAGAAAGCACATAAAAAAAACATAAAGCATAACATTCTAATATTTTGATAAACTACACCTGGGACCAATCTAAATAGATGACATATCAAACAATATTATGGTACAACTGATAAATAGTTAACTTATTGTTCCACGTGTACATATATACATTTAAACATAGTCATTTAAAATCACACTTCTGCCAACAATTCGCTAGCAAATTCGTTATGTTAAAATGCCTCAAGCAAATTTAATATAAGTCAGTCTGTTGATTAAAGTCTATTCATATTCAAATTATATCAAGACGTAGACTGGGTACAGTTATTAGAGTTAGTTTGATCTATTCTGTCTGCAAGTCCCAATTTGGTTCCTTCAGAGGTATTTCTGCAGGTTTATTAGTTAGGAAAGTGAAGTAAAGTTGCATTTAAGATTTAATATACTTTTATTATTCCTCATTATGGCAGAATAAGATGCTGTGTTAGAATAAGACGCATCTCAAATGACGTGGCTTCGAAACCTAAGCGGATTGCACCACTTAGCTATCTTTCTAACCTAATGTCCATATTGTTGTAATTAATTGTAGTCAACCAAACTTTAGGTCTTGGATCGCCGCCATACAACTGAGGATTTGTGGTAACTCAAACGCACGCAACTATTAAGATTTTCTCACAAACATTAAACTTTTGCTTAAAAATAACAAATTCTCTATAATTAATTATTTTTGATCATTTATTTCTTACCAATATTATAACAATTTTAAGAAATAAAACTGCAAAAAGGTCTTCCTGGTAATCTTATGAAATATCATATAATTATCATTATTAGAGTCATTATAATATATTTACATATTAGTAATATGTAAAGAACAGTTGACAATAATGCTAATATGAAATATACAGAACTGAAAGGACGTGATGGTTTTCAGTGACTTTTAATAAATCAAAATGTTTATATTGAATTAATATAATTTATAAAAAGTCCAGGTAGTGTAATGGCTAACGCACGCGTTCCATACTCAAAGGGTGGGTGTTCAATCCTGGCTGTAACGCATGGCAGTTTTCTGACCCATATTGTTACAATTACCACGTGCTAACAACGGTGAAAGAAAACGTCATGATGCAACCTGCACATCGAAATAACCGATGTGTGAAACCTGCCATGCTGCCTTGGACAAGCGTGGCGGGTACTGTCCGTTCCCCTATAACGGGAGGCCCGAGCCTAGCAGTGGCTACATTTATGGGCTCTTATTATATTATATATTACTAGCTGTCCCGGCAGACGTCGTCCTGCCCGGTAAAAATAGGGGTTTGTCGCAGAGGGTTAATCATTTAGGGTTGTATGTATTTTTGTATGTTGTATCATAAAAAAATAGAAATTAAAAATTTTGTCTAAAAAATAAAAATAAAAATTTAGGGGTGGACTACCCCTAACATTTAGGGGGATGAAAAATAGATGTTGGCCGATTCTCATAGATACCGGATAAGCACAAAAAATTTCATCAAAATCGGTCAAGCCGTTTCGGAGGAGTATGGCAACGAAAACTGTGACACGAGAATTTTATATATTAGATTAAATATTTATATTGAGTTGTGTTCCGGCATTAGAGACTAGGTTCCACTCTCCTTTTAGAGATTAATAGCACACTGATACCTTTTGTATCACAAATGTCCATAGGCGATGGTAACCGCTTTCTCTCAGATGGGCATCAAAATTGAAAGATAAAAATGAAACATATAATATAAAACTTAATAAAAAACAAAGAAATTTAGCACAGTCGTGTTGATATAGGATAATAAGAAGACGACCAACATAAAGCTGACGTACCATATATAATCCAAAATTTAATGAAACAAAGGGATTTCTGCCGCTATCCGCCTTGAATTATGTTCAAATAAAACACTGGCGACAGGGAAGAAAAGTTACTGCCCGTAAAGGGGCCGAGGGACATCGGACAAAGCTACGTCACATCGCAGCCCTATTCTGAGAAGCATATAGCTAGTATATAGTTTAGACTAAATCGACAAATACAACTCCCTGAGCGTGCATGACAAGAACTATGAATGTCAAAGAAGCAAGTGAGGTGTGTAAGAATAAGCCTAAATGGCGCTCTGTTGTTCGTGCCTACCCCGCAAGGGACCTGGCGTGAAGTTATGTATGTATGTATGTACAACTCCCTAGTCAGAAATGTTCTATAACTAATTCATCTAACTCTCGTGACCATAGCACTTGTGTATTTATTGTATTACGAGGAATAAATAGTTGAATTTTTCAAGTGCATACTTTTTGAAAGGCTATCTATTCTAATATATTTCTTCAGTACTCAAATATATCAATGACTGTTTTCTACTACGTAAAATAAATACATACCTAAATATACTCTTGCCGCTTCTTTTCTTAAACAGCAACAACACGTTACGAAGCGGTGCACAGAATAGAAAATAAATTTAAATGTATGACCTTCAAAAAATGTTCTTCAGTGGAACTATTTTGAAAAAAAACCCATTGAATTTGAAAGTATATACCTATACAGGGATTGTGTTTCACTAACTTTCTACTACTTAATACACATATGTACGGAATATTTAGAAGACAAGTAAACTCTCTCTTTCACTATATCCCAATTATTTGGGGTCGGTACACTATGTCTTTTCCTTCCACACTCCTCAATGACATACATCTTCTGTCAAACCACATTCTTTTTGTCTTTTAAACTGGTAATTTAAAGTAACATTTTTTTCACTCGAAACTCAAAGAAAAGAAGTCTATTTTTATGCGCCACCCTAATATTTAATTTACACAACAGAAAATAATAATGGATACAATTCAATGCTTATGAAACATATTAGATTAAATATCCATTGGGAAGTAGAAGTAGTCACCAGTGTAATAATTTCAGCACTATTCTGCTAGCAAAACGTATCTTCGTGACCTTTTGTTTCGAACCGAATAGGCGCCCACATTTTATTACAGTAAGCACAAAGGAGCACTGTCCCGTTATTCCACAAGGAAACGCGAATATCACAACAGAAAAAATTGCACCGTCAAGAAAATATGGGGATGCGAATGGCGTGAATAGGGCCCCGTGACAGCTGACTTGCGCTTAACTCCTGAAAGCTCATTTCCTTTGTGTTTTGCACTGGTTAGACAACATCAGTTTTAAAGTATTTATTTATTGGAAAAACACCACAGCGCATATTTATAATAAAAACAAACAGACAAGTTATAACGTAAGATTTTCTGAGTTCAATTTGTGAGCAAACGAGCGAATTACATAATAATAAATAATTAAAATACATTGATAGATACAAGTTTGTGGGGTCGCCACGCGATATCTCGGAAACTATGCGTCTTACAAAAAAATGTAAAGTCATAATTTGTAGCAAATTGTTTTATATATATATATATATATATATGTATTCCCGTATTTCCCCGGCCCTGAGAGGGACGCGCGGCTGCCTCTCGCGCCCACTGCCGCCCGCCCGTGTCTGCCAGGAGTCACGGGCGCTATCCTCATTCGGTGGGGGAGGGGGAGGCTGCGAGGATTGCTCCTGCGCCATCACCCCTCCCTCTCCTTCCTCCCCCCCTCGCCGCTTCGCGCTCTCAGCAGCGTCAGCGGTGGGGGGGCTTCGCGATAGAGGGAGGGGGAGCCTGCGAGGATTGCTCCTGCGCCATCACCCCTCCCTCTCCTTCCTCCCCTTTTCCCCGCCGCCTCGCGCTTACAGCAGCGTCAGCGGTCGGAGTCGGGGGAGGCCACCTAACTTCGGAAGGGAAGAGTGTTTTGGGAGGAGGTTTGGAAGGAAGGGAAGGCTTTTAGGATGAGGAGGCGGAAAGGTGGGACACCACTGTCATGGAGTGAAGGGAGGAATGTGAAAGTGGCCGCTCGGAGCCCCGGGGACGCATCCCCTTGTACCGCTTCCTGGACGGAGGGGAGTCCAGGGCGGCACCCCCTGGGGGGAACTCAGGACCCCTGTATTCCAGCGAACAAAGCGAACAATGCTTAAGCCACAGAGGTCGTCAATGGATTTTAATATGAAATTAACTACATAAATAAAATAATAATTAATTTACCGCCTAAATTCAGTGCAGAAATGATTATGCCACGTAAGTCGGACGGTGTCCAAGCTTATAGTTTAAGAACCTGTAGGAGTTGGAAAGTTGCACTTACTTGCCGTCAGATGTCGCTACTGTTACACATCTTGCAGTATAACCCGGTTCAAATTTGAAGGCCGTGTTGCATGTAGTAAAATCTCAGGTAATTCAAAATAATTTTTTTTTAAGTCAGCATTGGTTACAAAATATTTTTTATTACCAGCAGTTTACTTCAGATATGGATATCAATTGCGTTTGCTTCAATTATTCGGAAGCTCGGTTTAGTGATTAAATAGATATATGTGGATTTTAGGTTGTTAGAGAAATTGTCAACACGGATACGTATTCAAGAAGACTTTATTCTATTTGGTGTTACCAGTTACCACTCTTACCAATACAATTTGCGTGACCTTTTTTAGGTGTTACCAGTATAAGGAATATTAATTGCGCAACTTTTTAGTGTTGGCACTCTAAGAACACAACAATTGTACAACTTTTTAGTGTTGCCATGTAAATAATGGTTTTGTGCCATCCCGCGACACGTTGTCGTAGACAGGTTGTTTCCATTACTTTCATATTTCTAAAAATTATATTATACAATGTGATTATATCAGAGAAAATTATTGAAACAAAGTAAAACACATAATTATGAATTTTAAATAGAATGATTAAATATTAGCTTATCCGTTTCACGTATGAGATATTCTGGAAGAGCTGGTTACAGTAGTCACCACTCTACCCTCGTACGCAAAAAAGCGTTTTATATTTCGAGTTGCAGCAATTTCGTGCTTGAAGCTTCCCACTTCTGGCCTTGCACGTTTCCATTTTTTTCTGTTCTTCACGAACCCTGATTTGTAAAATTACCTACTACCTAAGAATGTCCTTTGTCAGAGTAAATTAGTGACATTTGAACAAAAACAAATGTTAAATTACTGTGTGCGGATTTAAACAGTAATTACGTACAGTATGTCTAATTGCATCTTTTAGTGGGGGCTGAGATGAACATAGAGTAAAACTTTAATTCGGTTACGGATATTTATTATACCATAAAATTACATACATACATACATAACTTCACGCCAGGTCACTTGCGGGGTAGGCACGAACAACAGAGCGACATTTAGGCTTATTCTCACACACCTCACTTGCTTCTTTGACATTCATAGCTCTTGTAATGCACGCTCGTCTGTTCTTAAGGCTCCTGACATCACCTTCTGCTAGTACACGATCAATTTGATCATGGAAGGTGTGTCGTGGCATTCCGCGACTTCTGCATCCATCCACTTTTGCATTTTATATCTGTTTAGTCATTCTTTCATCATAAATTCTTTCCTCATGCCCGAACCACCGGAGCATTCCTTTCCTTACCTTCACCCCGACACTCTCAGACCAACTCTCTTTCTTACTTCGGTATTACGAACGCGGTCCGCGAGCGTCACTCCGCAGATTTTGCGGAGTGACGCTTAAAACATAAAACACAAACCATAAAATTATTTTTTTTTAAACAATTCTGCTATTTTTACTACAAGTTATACTGCAAGTGTAGACATAAACTTAGTATTAATATTATGACTGCGCCGGTATGCAGACTCTTATTACTTAGTTTCGCCGAAATTTGTCTGAACTAAATCTGACTACGTTTTGCGCCATTGTGAATTTAAGGCATAATTGAAACTAACATTATATTACAACGGAAGTTTTTGACGCAATATTTTTTTAAACATCGCTAATATTAAGCCGTATTTTTGTAAGGGAATAAATTTGTTTACGCGCTTTTTATTTGCTTGACTTGCGTGTATGTAACTATTAATATATAAATGTATACCGGGTATCCCCAAACTCAAGGTATGACCAGATTATACCAGTTCTAACAAAAATAAAAATAAATCTAGTTAAGAAAACTACATTTTAACGGTTTTAATTAATTATTTAATTTCGGCCATTTTCTAATTCAAGGAAGACAAAGATGTCAAGAGTCAAGGAGTATTGTTAAAGTTTTATTTAACCTACTGCCTGCCTGACAAAAATCAAATAAATTACCGCGCTTAAAACTGTTAAAACGTAGTTTTTTTGTTATGTATGCAAATCGGGAAAACTTAAGAAAATATAATCAAGTTAAGGTTAAATGAAAGTAGGTAAAAAATTAAAAGTATTTTAATCTAACCGCAATTAATAGCATGGTTCGACAATCCCATGTCGGTGGTGATAAAAAAATTAGTTAGGCCTTCATTATTATTTATAAAAAATAAACTAAACCATTTTAAAAATTAAATACTATAAACATATTTACAAGTAAAATATGTAGTCTAGATCGCTGTCGGTGGGGACCGATCCCAAAATGCTGGCCGTATTCCCACGTTGTATGGCAACGCTTATCCGTCGCCGTGAATATAGGCAACAATAATATAATTCACGACTAAAATTAGATTAGACACCGACTCACAACTTTTATCTAACGATAGAAAAATCGGCCTTGAATTGGAAAATAAACGTATTTTTAAATAATGTATCACCAGCTCAATTAGAAAGTCCAAGATACCTACAGCTGTGGATAACAAATGGCTGGCCGATTATATTTTCAAATTCAAAATATTTTATTCCTAAAAGTTCCACTAGAGAACATTCTTTGAACATCATACATATAAGTTAATATTTAGTTTTACTTCCTATTCATGTTATTGCTGTGTTCAACGTGTTATTACTTGTAAGGAGAAGAAATGGCAAGAAACTCCCCAACAACACGTCTAGTTAAAAAATGATTTTCTTTATATTTCTTATTCTATTTATATCTAAATTTTTGTAAAAAGTTTCATACAGATGTGTGTTACAGAATTTGTTTTCGAAGAATTAATGGAGTTGTAGCAAACAGTGCCTGCTAAGTAAGACAAAGACACAGTAAGAGGACAGAAGAATATTATTATTATAGTTTATAATAATGAGACAATTGCATAGTATTGTTACGAGTTACGGGTCTCGAATTAAAATGCCGTTAGAATTACTATGGACCTTATTAGAACTATACAAACACGTAGTATAACACATGTAAAAATATATAATAACACGCGCAAAGTCCGTCACTAACGAATGTATACACATCTTGCCTCGCTTGCGATTATCGCTTGACTGCCCCTCTCTACATTGGGGCTTTGCTTTATACTGCACAATTGCAATATGTCTCGGCCGTACAGACTCAATTTCTAAGAATCCCACCTGGCTAATGACTACCAAAAATGATTACAATACACAATGAGATGTTTTTTTCTAATTACAAATTTTAAACACAAAGTAAACAAAGGTAGACGGTCATAAGAGCGCTTCAATGTTATTAGCTCAAATGACGCCGGCGGGTAATAAATGTGCTTTGATTGCAGGTGGCCCAAATTGTTACGGTATTATATATTAGAGATTTATCATTTTCTAGAACTAACCAAACTTCAAAACTCATATATTCAAGCATACCCTTACAAAAAACGTGAAAACGATAGGCGATAAGGAGATTATTTTAAATCGGTCGTGTAACTAAAGTTCAGGTCATAAACCGCGTTATACCGTTTAATACGTCCACCGCGGGATTAATGGGGCAACCGTCTTTTACTTCTAGGGTTGCTTGCCGCTTCTAGTGATATTGAAGTGTAGTATTAAGTAGACAACTAACTTCCCGGCATAAAAATAATAGACAAGAAAAGTTAGTATTAAGTAGAGAAAAAGTCATTCACTAGGAGCTTTAGGAAAAGAAAAAGGTATGATTTTAAAACTAATATCCCGGCACATAATCGACAAATAAAAAGTTTTTTTATTGCAGGAGTTCGGCGGACAGGCCGACGGCCCACTTGATACAAAGCGATTAGTATCGCCTATGGACATTTGCGACACCAAAGGTCCTACAAATGCGCTGCTTCTCTCTTAATGGAGACTGAAACTTGATCGCTAATGTTGGAACGCAACTCAAGGTTGTTATGGCGACATACTTTAGACCTTTCCTACGGTCGGCGGCCTGTCGTAAGAGGTGACAAAACCCCCTACAGCCAGCTGGTAGGGTATGTGCCTGACTGGATGACTACCACCCCTGGTCTAGAGCATGGCGCCAGAACAACTTTGAGTTGTGTTCCGGCATTAGTGGCCAAGTAACAGTCTCTCCCATCTACGAGTTGGACAGCTCATTGTAGTAACCTTTAGGTTTTCAAATGTCCATAGGCGACGGTAAACCTTTTCCATCACAGATGGGCCATCAGCCAGTCTGCTGTGCTTCAGTAATAAAAAAGTACCTATTCAGTCAAACGCTGTTTCAGTCTATCAATCTCCTACATAGCAACACACATTTTCATATACATAATTATGTACATAGATGAAAGAAATCAGACAATCCCAGGCCTCTCTAGTTATAACCAAAAGTCTTACGTAAACCGATACTTTAGATATTATTACAGATTAAATCAATCTAATCTTTTCTGGCTCTCTAATGATGTCTACAATAATATTGTTGTTTGCTGTTATTGGTAATTCTGTCTTAACTATCGATATCATTATCAAAGTCCACGAAACATTAAGTGTCTCTATTAGTGGTAATATTATGAAATATGTCGAGGAATTTCACGAAAAACAAACAAGATCTGGGGGATATCGTTTCATTTTGTTTTCACGAATATACTTCATATAATATGAATAATATAGTGGAAAAACAAAGCAGTTCTTTAATAAATATACATATGTCACCGTATAATAGTAAATACAGTTGGTTTATAATAAATCTAGTGATATGTTAAACTGTCTATAGATGGTACCTAAAGGGTCAGAAACAAAAACTTGTATTGTAATCCATGAATAAATTAGACTGTAGAGGATTGTGGTAACAGTAAATTTGGTTTAAACAAAAACTATTTCTCTACGTATTCTGTCCTGTCTTGTAACACCGACTAACCAAAAAAGGTACACAATGAAGCGGGGTTACTCTAATTCAAAATCAAAAATATTTATTTTTATAAAACGCGGTGACAGCATATCAGGGCGTATATAGTGTTACGAACTAGACGCCGAGAAAAAACAAATTCACACCTGCATACCTGTAAAAACACATTTTATCACCTTTCGGCATTTGGACTTCTTATGTTTACTTTGTGTTTAAAATTTTTGATTGGAAAACAGCCCATTGTTATATTGTTATCTTTTATGGCAGTCATTAGCCAGGTGTGTCGGATTAAGATACGGAGATATTGCAGTCGCACAGCATAAAACAATGACGTGATGGAGGAGAGCGATAACCACGAGCAAAACAAGACGTGTGTACTACATTCAGGAATCTTTTAGTGACGGACTTTGCGCATTTTATGGAATTACGACCTTCTGTATAACGTTTGGACTTGTTGTGTTCGGTTATATTTGTACCTGTTACACGTGTTTGTATTGTTCTAATAAACTCTATAGTAATTTTAACGGCATTTTAATTCGAGTCTCACGCATTCGTAACAATATGTTAAAGTTGAAGCAAAGATAAAAACTCTTTGACTCATAGTTATGTAATAATCTAAAATTATATAAATTACTTTTTTAACAATACGTAGTCAGTGAACACAAAGACTATACGAATGTATAATTTATAATTTGACGAAAAAGCCATCCAATTTTCAAATCTTATAAGTGCCATTAAAGAAATTTTACAACACAATTAAAATATCATTAATTGAAACTACCAACCATTTGAAAATAGTTTGCACATGTTTTGAAAACCTCTGTGGTCTAATAGGACAATGAATGCACACAAATTCATTGAAACAATGTTAGTTACAAGTTTATTCAAATTGCCCAGATCAGATGTGAACTTATGAGCCGTTCGCAATCTATAGACGTCTTATAATCTGAGCAGTTAGATTATAAACCAGCGATTTTTCCAGTATTCCGCTGACACATGTAAGACAGCCCTGCTCGAGACGTAAACCACCGAGCAAAAGTTTGTCTGTTTAATAATTTATTGTAGACCGTAGTAAGCCTGGGCCTTTTTTTATTCCCCTCTAATTGTTACATGAAATGGAAGGGGAGGCTTTAGGGTTCCTTGCTGAATGACAACTAATGGTTTCTTTTGCCCGTGCCTTTTAAATTCAACATCGCGTATCTTTGTAAATTTAATTGCTGATGAAGTGTTTTCTTCATTACTTTAGAGTTTAGAGCGTAAGAGCGTGTATACATTACACTACCACCTCACCCCTGCAGCGCAGTCAAACTGTAAAGACGACACGCAACCGCGCCGCCACTGCGCTATCGTGATCCCTCTCTAAAATTTGAAATAAAATTTATAAATAATTCTCAAAACTTATAAGAAACGTGAAATCTATACTAATAGTTGTAGAGGTTGACGTTGTAGGGGGTAATCTCTGGATCTACTAAACCGATTTTGAAAATTCTTTCACCAGTGGAATGCTATATTATTCCTGAGTGATATAGAGTATATCTAATTGTCTTTAATATTTTTTTCTGATGCCCAGCGAAGTCGGGCACGGGTCAGCTAGTCTTAAGTAAGACGGAACAATAAGTTTTATCATCAATCTGTAATGTTTGTTTTTTTTTTATTTTGCACTGATTATACAATCAACAAACTATGTCTTTATGTAGAACACATCTCACAGACATTCATCTATAAATATATACCTGTAGTTCTTGAAAAAAAAATGGATGTGACATATGTAGATAATTTTTTAATGTTGGAATTGAATGGATGGGGTAACACAATTTTATAAACATTACTAGAATATGCCTGCGACTGAGTCATGTCGAATTTGACACGAAGTCACGTTTGTCTCGAAATTCCCGCGGGGTTCCCGGGATGAAAAGTATCAGATTTTGTTATCGATCGGTGAAAAAATCGCCTTGGAATTACAATATTTTTTCAAAATAATTCCTAGGATATAAAGTAGCGAAGATTCTAAGTCTAAGAATTTCCTGTCGATCAGCGACGACCACATCGAAATCGGCCCAGTAGTTTTACGTGAATCCCGAACAAGCAGACAAGAAATTTAAAAAAAATATCTTGTTCTTGTTTTATTGAAAAGACCATTTTGCAGTATATTCTTTTATTGATGATATGTCACAAAGACATACATTTATATTTTAAACAGACTTCACACATTAAATCTAATTTACCAATAATCGATACAACACCTCCCCTCTTAGACAATATTTAAACAAATTTAGAAAACTTAAAAAAACACTAACTTGAAACTAAACTTGATACTTATACTAAATTATAAAACACAAACTTGAATTACAATAATAAACACTGTTACATTTATATGTGCAACCTATTTGGTGGTCTGACCATTCGACCACTTTTAGTTACAAAAGGTTGTTTTACCTTTTTTTTTTATTGCAGGAGTTCAGCAGACAGGCAGACGGCCCACTTGATGGATAGCGGTTACCATCGCCTATGGACATTTGTAACACCAAAGGTACTACTAATGCGCTGCTGCTCTCTTGAAGGAGACTGGAGCCTGGTCACTAATGCCGGAACACAACTAAGGGTTGTTATGGCGACATACTTTAGACCAGGGGTGGTAGCCATCCAGTCGGGCAAATGCCCTACCACCTGGCTGTGGGTTGTTTTGTCGCCTCTTACGACAGGCCGCCCGGCCGCAGGAATTTGTATTCTTTCTCCGTTCCTGCACGAATACCTTAGGAGACACTGAAATATTCTCACTATTGTTATTAGTTACAATAATACAATCATCATCATTATCATCAAAACTTGGTACATATTTAGAAAAATTAAAGTTTTTTTAACATCATCATTTATAAAGTGTAATCCCGTTGCTTTTATAAATGGCTGCAATATACAGACACGTCATATTTAGAATTCTATAATATTACTAGCTATCCCGGGAGACGTTGTTCTGCCCTGCAGAAATAAAATTTACAACCCGACTGCCGGGCTTATTTGTGAATCTAAATCATCCTCGAATCCACTTGAACACATACAAAAAAAAATCAAATCGGTCCAGCCGTTTAAACGAGTTCACTGCCAACACACGTACAGAAGAATTATATATATATATATATAATGATAGATGTTTTTTCCAAAATGCCTACGGAACCTTAAAAAAACTATATGTCAAGTAAATTGTATCGCATGCATAAATTAATATAGTATAGAATTTCTATCGATCCTTCATGGAGACACCCGTGCCCTTTTTGTCCTTTCTGTAGGTGACACTTAAAGTACAGCCGCCCAAGGATAAATTGATAGGACCGTCGCATAGCTGTAATTCATACCCTGAGTTTTTCTAAATTACTCCAGTACAATTGATTAATACAAATGGATCACAATTTAAATTAAGGTGAATTTGAATTGGGTTTAAATATATATTAATAGCGTCTCGGCAAACATAGCATGGACGCCCACCAATCCGGGGGGTTAACGACTTATACCAGGTTGCCCGTGGAAAGCCATCATTGGACCTGTCCTTTTATAAGGCAGTGTAAGCGTGACCTGTACTTGAGCGACACAAGCTAAAGCTACGTGTCGCGGAGATGAATATGCTGCGATGGATGTATGGAGTGACGCGGAAAAACCGGGTCAGAAACTCCCGCATCCGCGGTAGTCTTCCTTTCCGTGACATAGCACACAAACTGCAAGAGTGTCGCTTACGCTGGTACGGCAACGTTTTACGAATGCCGGCTAATTATGTGTAAAACAAATGTCTAGCCATACCACCTCCGCCAGGTCCCGCTCGAAGGGGAAGGCCCAAGAAATGTTGGCTTGACGTTGTGAAGGATTACATGCGTACCAATGGTCTCAAAGCAATGCGGAAGATCGCGAGTATCGGAGTAGAAAAAGTAGGAAAGCGGACCTTAGGCGTCGGAGTGAACGCTCCGAACGCAACCGGGAATTAAAGCTCGGATGATAATGATGATGATGACCAGGTTGGCGGTGGTACTTAGATGACAAAATTGTAGAAGTTCTTCGTCCGACCGCCACAGGTGAGCTTGCGACTGCTATCCCTCGGTGGTTTGGTGTCCATGTAATACCAAGTGAATACCAAAAAAAATAAACGAGTTAGTTTTTGCTTTGCTTTGCGGTATATAAATGTTATATCAACAAAAAAAATCCTGTGGTGAAATGGTGAAAAAAGCCTATCTTGGGAAGACCAACCAGATATCGCTGGAGTGCCGTAGTTGACGCTGATCTGCGCGAGCTTCAAGTTTTCTGTTTAGTACTGGTAGGAAACAGTAGCTACTAAACAGAAAGACGTGGAGTGTTCTTATTTCGGAGGCCAGGCCTCATTTTGGGTCGTTGAGCCGCAGCAGTTAGTTAGTTACGAAAAAGATATCACGAGTTTAAAAATGTAAGTATAAGAACACGCGGCCGTGACTCTTTTTCGTGAGTGAAAAATCGTAAGACCCGTCTGTATAGAAGTCTCACTTTAAAAAAATGTTCTAAGAAACATTTTCATATACCAATGAATATTTGCCAAAATCATGTAACACATAACTTCAATCCATACAATACAATGGACGATATAAAAATAAAATCGACAAAGCGAAACGCATACAGGGATAGTTAGAGTTCAAAACAGACTATTATAACTTCAGATGAAGTTTACAGTAACAATTTCGAAACTATAGTATCCGTTGAATCTAATATTTAACGTACCGTGGAAAATATACTCCTTTATTTATGGCTTACTAAAAGTTCAGCTTGAAGTTTATACGGTTTTGCACAATGCAAGTCGTCTATAATGGTGTTGCGAGTTTTTGATATGTCAATATGCTACAGTCAACTTATAGCATTGGAATATCGAAACAACTAACACTCTCTTTTCATTCACCTCTTTATCATTTACTTTCACCACAATGTCTTATTATTTCACACTTCTTGATTCGGCTATACGTCCTCTGTCAAACAATAAATCATCTTGTCATCCTTCACACAATCCATCCATCTCTCTTTTGTTTAGGTCTAAACTTACACTTGTATCCATCGATCTTCCAAGGTAACATTAATTTCTTTTGATACATGACTTTCATCTCATTGCATGTCTCATAAAATTAGCACCATTCGAGCGTTAAATCCCTGTTGCGATCGGAGCGTTCTCTGCGATGCCCAGTGTTCGCTTTCCTTCTCAACTTCGCGCGGTCTTCAGCATGTCATCCTTCTCAACGTCAAGCCAGCGTTTATTTGGCCTTCCCCACCGACCTATACCTGGCGGAGACGGCATCGCTCGACAATTGTTCACCAAATAATTAGCCGGTTCTCATTACATGTCTATATCAATTTAATCTCCTTCATCTAAATTTTTCAGATAAACTTGCAAAGGCCCCTTATGTACTTGATTCTCTCTTTATCCATTATTGTAACTCCACATATCCATTTCAACATAAGAACAATAACTAAAGCAATACAACCTGCTCCTGAAAAATCAAGGAAGAAATCTTGGTTGCATTCGAAGCGTTTGCTTCGAAGCCCTCGGTCCGCTTTTCTACTTTTTCTTTTTCTTGTGAGCGATTAAGCAACAATCTTGCACTTTCTCTGCTATTATTCGTCTGAATAGACTACTATGGATACGAGATCGATACGTTCCTGACGCAGTCCTCCCGCGTGACTGCACCTTTTGACAGCAGCGTATTTATTTCCGTATTTTACAGATCTTGTTTCATTTGCTCAGGTACATACAAAAGCACAAATCTACTCACGGATGTATAAACCTGTCTTCTAGCTTTACCTTCGTTTTGGAGTCAAAAATGACCTTGTGATCTCACACCCATCAGCACAAGCTGTTGAGAAATGAGCCTGAATGATGACATCAAGGACAATTATAAGATTGATGTTCTCACTTTTATACAATAATTTGGATATAGTCAACTGCGATGGCTAGAGGCCATGAGCCTCTACAATAAAATTATCGAAGCGTCATTGACTCTTCAGCTGGTCAGTAGGTTGGTGCTTACCTCGGCCAACGGATCAGTATGGCGATCCAGCGAGAAAACGTAGCCAGCCTTCTGGGCAACTTACCCCTAGAAGATGTTGATCTGGGCTCAGCATTCTACTTATAGTCTTGAGGGACTATGGGTAGAATACAATACAAATAAGTTTTCTTACATTGTATTCAATTGTATATAATTTTGTAATTACACTGCTCGTAGTATTGTTAAAAAAATTATTATTTTTGTAAAATATTGAACGCTGTTCTTAAAGTAGATAAAGCTATATCACTATCACTATCACTACATAGTATAAAACAAAGTCGCCTTTTCTGTCCCTATATCCCTATGTGCGCTTAAATCTTTAAAACTACCCAACGAATTTTGATGTGGTTTTTTCCAATAGATAGAGTGATTCAAGAGGAAGGTTTATATGTATAATACATGCATCATATACTAAGGCAACATTGCTAATTTTAGAGGTTTCTATGTAGTGATGCCCGTGCAAAGTCGGAGCGGGCCACTATGTTTTTATATACAACGTTCATAGTTTTTCTGTAGTGTATTTAATTTTGTATCAGCATTGCACCCGTGCGAAGCCGGGGCGGGTCGCTAGTACCATATAAAAATAAGGAGGAAATTCCCGCACAAAATGATATTGCCTCAATTTATCTTATCATGTTATTTTACATACGCTTACACAAAGAAGCTATTCCATATAATATGCAACATTAAACTGCAATTTTATGAAGTAATGTACTGAGTGATTTTGTATCCAATTTCGTGTGACAATTTCACTTCGTCAGATAATATCATTCACAAATCTATTTATCTATGATTTATGCTCATTTTTTGCTCTGACAAATTATGATTCCTACTCTTTTTTGACGGTCCAACTCACTGCAGCGGAAAGGCTCGGGTTCAATTCCTGGCTTGATATACTTCTTCTTCTTACTTACTGGTCTGGGTGTCTAGAAACGGCACCAGAGTGGTCCGTTGTTACCTATAATCACGAACATAACTTCCTCAATTTGCAATGTGTGTGTATGCCAGAAATTTATTTTTTATTTAGTTCGTGTTTTCAAGTAAGTCTCGCTGGAAATATAGTGTAGAAGCTCAGGTCAGCTTCAAGGGCAATTGGCAAGACATTGTCCAGCCCTTCTAGACAAGTGGGATTAGCGCTAAAATAGAATACAGAATGTACAGGAATAAAATATCGTTACGCTAAGTATATTGTCATTCCCAAATATTTTATTCGTTTAGCACGTTTAGCTAACTCCATTTGTCTAGGAGGTCTGGACAGAGGAATGTCGCGTGCTCTCGTTTTGGAAGCAAAGACTCACATTAAGTCGCTGAACCAACGGAGTTAATTAATGTCAACTGGTATTTTCTTAAGATTTCGCGACTAGTATAAATGATAAAACTTCGTTTTAACGGTTTTAAGCGCGGTAATTTAATTTTTACTATTCCGACGTTTTGAACACTTTTCTATTCTAATTTTGCCGATTTGGCTTCAAAAATACTAGCCCTGATTCGGCCAATGTCACAGTAACAGAGAATGTCAAGGTTATTGGTAATAGCAGCTCGGAAAAAATTTTTGGTCGGTTTTCTTTCCAATTGTAACTTCTGTGAACCTAGGAACAACACAACATAAACAGAGTTAATCTAACTACCTTATAAATAAATGTTATTTAATATTATAAACTTACATAATATATTAACAAATGTTTTATTGGCCAGTGCTAAAAGGAAATTTATTTTAAACACTTTTCAGTAGATGTGATCATGGAAGACATAGATTAGATATGTCAAGTGACAATGAGGATTGTTAAAATTGTATTCAGCCTACCGCCAACTTGTTTATTTCATCATTATCACTCAAATAAATTACCGCGCTTAAAACTGTTACAACATAGTTTTATGACGCTGATTGACTTTTAATGATTCATTAAAGATAATCTGCAATTCTTTGTGACGTTATTCAAAGATAATTCTCGGGATTTATCATTGTCCTAACAGATTCCCTCTGTTAATGCGTTTTCCGTGTAAACATTGAATCAGCGGCAGGAAGTGGAGGAAGATATGACATTGGAACGTGCTTCCGATCGATTTATCAACAGTATTGACAATACGCGTTAACCTTGTTTACTGGGTTAATGTTTTCTAGGGTCCACAGCTGTTTTGGCAAAAACGGGACCCTTATTTTTTCATATCCGTCCTGCCGTCTTTGTATGTCGCAGTCATTTTTCTCCGAATCTATGCGACATATAAAAATCAAATTTAGTCTTTAGTCATTGGTGTCCTGGAAATGGGTCGCCCATTAGTATGGGACGCGTCTTGCGTCAATACTTTGGCAGCGTCCCATCTTCCAGCTACTAGCATGTCTGTTGGTACAGCTGCTGCACAACAGGAGGCCCTAAAACGCCGCAAATATTCAGCCATCGGAAATGGCTATATATTTGCGGCTTTCGGGGTCGAGACCCTGGGACCATGGGGGCCTGAGGCGCACAAGCTTTATCGAGACACAGCGAAACCTCTGGTGGTGTGTCACGTGACCAAAATACTGGTTTATACCTCGGGCAACGCATCAGCATTGCCATTCAGCGAGGCCATGTGGCCAGTGCTTAGGGCACGTTTCCGACTGACGGCAGTCTGGAACTAGATGTTATGGTTTAATTTTAGTTTTTATATATAGTTTAATTTAATTTATTTGAAATTTAGTTTATTTTTAATTAGGTCTTTGATTTATAAATGTACAATTAATTATTAATAGTATAAATAGAAAACACTTTAATGTACACCATTACAGAAAACTTAAGAGCTAGTTTTATTCTGATCGTGTATAAAGGGCGGTCTTATTTCTAAAAAGCGATATCTTCCAGACAACCCGTGGCAAGAATATTGCTGATTAGGAGTGGCGATGGTGGTATAAGTAATCATTGTACGATTACTTACATTTTAATAATAAATAAATAACTATTTTAGCAGGGATGGAAGGTGCACCGCTGATATAGAAAGAAGAGTGAATTTGGGGAATAGTGTGAATGGAGCGTTAGGTAAACTTCTAGGCGCTAAGAACCTCAGCCAGAAGGCCCAGCTTGCCATACACAACGCGGTGCTGGTACCTACGCTCACATATGGAAGCGAGAGTTGGGTATGGAATAGAGAGCACGAAAGTAGAGTAAACGCGGTCGAGATGCGAGCACTGCGCAAAATCTGCGGAGTGACGCTCGCGGACCGCGTTCGTAATACCGAAGTAAGAAAGAGAGTTGGTCTGAAAGAGAGTGTCGGGGTGAAGGTAAGGAAAGGAATGTTCCGGTGGTTCGGGCATGTGGAAAGAATGTATGATGAAAGAATGACTAAACAGATATACAATGCAAAAGTGGATGGATGCAGAAGTCGCGGAAGGCCACGACACACCTTCCATGATCAAATTGATCGTGTACTAGCAGAAGGTGATGTCAGGAGCCTTAAGAACAGACGAGCGTGCTTGACAAGAACTATGAATGTCAAAGAAGCAAGTGAGGTGTGTAAGAATAAGCCTAAATGGCGCTCTGTTGTTCGTGCCTACCCCGCAAGGGACCTGGCGTGAAGTTATGTATGTATGTATGTATAAATAACTATTCTATATATACAAATATACACATAAGTTATATATACATACACAAGATATAGTAATAAAATGCAACTATTTAAACATAATAATATATACATATAGCTATTTGCAATATATTACTAATTATATAAAATTACATACAATTATATTGCAGATAGTATTTCCTGACCATGTTCTTAAATATTAATTGAGATTTTATATATTTATATAGCTTGTCTGATAGCAATAGGCAATATATTTCAAAGTTGGACAGACTTAGTCGATTAAAAAACGTTGTATAGTGAATAGGATTAAATAGGTCTATGTTGACTCGAAGGAAGTAAATTGTACATACATACATACATAACTTCACGCCAGGTCCCTTGCGGGGTAAGCACGAAAAACAGAGCGCCACACAGACCCATACTTACACACCTCACTTGCTTTAAGTAAATTGTGAGAGCAATAAATAAATTCGAAACGTTTTTTAAGGTACTGTAGAGTAGTGGGAAATATATACATATATATATATAATTGCTTGGCCTCAGTGACTGACTGACTGAGTGACGATTGCCCGACGACAGCCTGACGACCACTTGACGACTCCCTGACTGACAGATCAACACACAGCTCAAACTACTTCTTTGTCTTCCCTGTGATTTTTATTGTATGCTGTGAAAAAAAAATCTAAAAGAACCGAGTGTGTGGAGTATATAAGTTTTCATAATAGGTACTCATTAAGTAGTTACTAAGATACGGAGTATATTCAAATTAATACTTAGTTTATTCTTTCGTAGCCAAGTAACGATATTAGGATCACTTTCACAAAACTCTTTCTTGTTCGCAGACTGACAAGCACCTGCCTCATTATTATTTGTAACTTGTTTTAGAACTTATCGCAAAAAATATCATACATGTTACTTATGGTTCATTTCATTTCTGAAATCTGTATCTTGTTGTCTACAAAGCATTTGGAAAACAAATATATTTTTTCTTTGTCCAAATATTTCAGTGTCTTTGTGACAAGACAGCTGTCATTGGACGGCCCTTATCTCGCTGCGAGTGCCTGTTTTATAGCAATCCCATGGCATTCATAGCAGGAGATTCATTCTACATTTCCCTCAGTACCATTTGAAGTGTTGTATTTTAAATTGGAACAATGATTTTATTTTCTTTGTGTTTACGTATTTTGATTTGATATCAAACTCGCTGTGTGAAGTCTTTGGGGCTGGTTTTGTATTTTAATTTTTAGATGATTGTACAAATTTCCTATAAATTTCTTTAGTTAATAATTCGTTAACAACACGATTTATATAATATTATTACTATCATACAGGGCAATACTGAATTTAAACTTTAATATATTATAGTTTTACTCGTCAGTTATATTATAACGAGTTACGGGGCTTGAATTAAAACGTCGTTGGAATTACCTACTATATAATTTATTAGAACTATACAAACACGTATAACAGAAGTACAAATATAATAACACGCGTAAAGTCTGTCACTAAAGAGATTACCGAATGTAGTACACACGTCTTGCTCCACTCGTGCTTATAGCTCGACTGCTTCATCTCTCCGTTGGGGCATTGTTTCATACTGCACCAATACAATATGTCTCGACACAATACTCAACCGCATAATAATTATTTCCAAGAATCACACCTCTCTAATGCCTAACATAAAGGATTACAATACACAATAGGCTGTTTTTCTAATTACAAATTTTAAACATGAAGTAAACAAAAGATGTCCAAATGCCGAAAAGGTAATAAACTGCTGGTGTGCATTCACTTTTGTCAGCGTTTTTTTTTTTTTTTCTATAAATAAGGTATTTAATAAGCAATACCTTATTAATATTACCATCTAACCTAAGAAGATTAATAAGTAATTTAAATATAACCTAAATTAACTAAAAGTATTATTACTAAGAAAGTGTCCATTAACACTTTTCTTATTGTCTCTATTAAGGCGAAGACACTTTGTTCATGTGTTCTTTATTAATAGCAAGCACATTACACTACACTTTTGTTTTGTTAAACCACTAGTTCAAATGGTTTTGTCGGCGTGTAACAAATATTATATTGCATATCTTTCTTTTTTATTTTTGTCTAATAATAATTTGGTGGAAGTAGCTTGCTGCTGTTTTAACAGATCGCAATATATGATAAAATCACCAATTATTCCACTCGCAACGAAAATACGATACTTGGCTATCAAATCATTAGAGCAACTTTTTATCATCTTAAAAATGTGTATGTCATCTTAAATGGATGTAAACATACCTACTGTGTTATGAAGTTATAATACCAATGCGTCAAAATTAAATATTTCATCAATTATTCTTTTAACAGTAACTTAAAAAGTATTCTTATGCACGTAAATTAAAATCTTAACGGTACAAAAAGTGCGCTCTCTTTTATGATTTTTGTACAATATTACTGTATTAAACATTGTTTACAACAGTACATTAGTTTTTAACAATGTAACATTGTGTATATTTATGTTTTATATTTATAAACATATGAACGTATGCACGTCCATTCATTCGTCATATTACTGTACAACTTCAAAGAAAAACCTTTTGGCATTTGTCGTATTGCGTCGAAATTTATTATACAAATTATCGCTTATCAGACATGTTTCCTTGTTTCACCGAATTGTACTTGCGCGATGTTACCCGTTTTGCTTGATTTGCACGTCAAGTCATTGGTAACATTCAAGGGAGCATAGATAATACACTACATAAAAAACGGCAATGTTCTGAATTATCAATGACACACCATCTATGTGTTAAACAGCACCTCAAATCTGCGTCTTTTTTTGGATTTAATAACACGTGCTTCAGGTAGATGGCGTTGTAATAAAACGCTTACGGGGTATTATAACATTTACTTAAATTTAGCATATTTTACGATAGTTTTAATATATCCGAAATATTAATAATGTTACTTATATAAGTCAGAAAAGGGCGTGTTAGTCTTCGTATTACTAGTAATAACTTCTTGCGTAGTTTTCGTTACTCTACAAAGAGAAAATAAATGATGAATTAAAAATGTAACCACGCCATTAGAGTGAACATCGAGATTTTTTTTTTAAGATTCAGTTTATTTTTGGCATTCACATATAGATTATGATAGACACTCGATAAAGAAGGCGCTTAATATTCGCGTCGGTAATATCTCGCATATTGAAGGGTTTTTTTTAATTTTTTGTTGCAGGAGTTCAGCAGACAGGCAGATAACCCACTTAATGGAAAGCGGTTACCATCTGTACCATTTGTAACCCCAAAGCTACTACAAATGCGCTGCTGCTCTCCTAACGGAGACTGGACCCTGGTCACTAATGCCGGAACAGAACTCAAGGTTATAATGGTGGCATACTCTAGACCTAGGCCAGAGATGATAACCATCCATTAAGCAAATATCCTACCACCTGGCCATAAGTTTCGAAGTTATGATAAACAATTGTTTTTTTTTTAAGCTGGTAAACAGGCAGGCTATCTAATAAAAAGTAGTTAGCGTCATCTAAAAGTGTTTGCAATACCAGAGGCGAAGACAACGCGTTGCCAGCTTTTAAGCTGGGACAGGAAGGATAGGAGGGACGGGCTACAGGAGATGGGATAGGGGAATAAGCTAGGGAAGACGATAGGGTAGGGTAGCGATTTCTGTAAGGGAGCTAGATAAGATATGTCACCACCTCACCAGTCCGGAGGACACCGCTCAGTGCACGCTGCAATTATACCCCGCGTGGGCGGATCATCGCAGCGTGCTGATGAACACAGTTTTCATTGGAACTGACTTATCACTGCTGGCCATCGGTCCGCTCGATGGTCGACATTGAAGAGCCTTGGAAGGCGGTCCAAATTTAGTACGATGTGGTGTCGCAGAAGAAGGCAGCAAAAAGGTGACGGGAGAATGTAGTTTCCCCGGCATCATTCCGCCGCCGTAAACCAGAATTTCGAAGAAGGGACTATCACTTATAAGCTCGCGCCTTGACAATGGCCATCAATAGTAATATAATGGTGGTGGATCAAATTCCACTCTATTTAGAAGGGCTCAGGCTTTATGAACCGTCGTCATCAGTACCATCAGATGTGTTATTAGTTCTCGAGGTCCTAACTTACTGCGTCGAGATGGATCAAAGAGGTGGTTTAGTCGGTAGGTCCGAGCATGTCATTGGGAGTCCGACACTACCCTAGTATTGTCCCCGTAAAACGGTAAAGTGTCCATGATGAATTACACCTCATAAAAAAAGGAAAGATGATAGGGTGAGGGGGAAGTGAGCAATCGGAACTTTCAATATTTTTGTTATATAGCTGCAAATCACATATGCATTTAGGGCGCGCTCCTCTAGTATCTCACAACGTCCAAAATGCTCCGTCTGCCGTTCCACATGGCCACGGCGGATGTTATGGTGGTGGCAAAAACGTCATTATTTTCAATCACACAGTGCTCACAACGGCCCATGTCAAGAGCTAGGTCGAAGTGGGCGTAGACCACAGACCGTTAATTCTCTCTATTGATTGACATAGAAATTTCCAATCCACTAATGACATTTGTGTATTTCTTCGTTAATACCATCAACGCCAGCCATAGTTAAAAAAAAATACCATCAACGCTCATTATCCGTTCCAATAGAATTTGTAATTGTAACGTCCGCAAGCAAGTGGAACGGAAAAAACGCGGCCGTGAACGTGATCGTTATGAGGCTCTTGTGGAACGTAGCCATAATAGTTTCTGGAAAAAATTCTATGATATACCTATACCACAGATTTTTTTCTATTTACCTACCTAAATGTACCTACATAATCAGACAGAATGACGATCATATATTTCTACACAGAATTGTAACTAAACCCTAAAAGTACGGAATCATATTATATTATGATGTATTTCTACAGACATTTTGGGTTAAAAATAAAATACGATGTAATTTCCCCCGCAAGTAAAGTGTTCGATAAAGTGTAAGAGTGTGCATTAAGAATTCTGTGAAAATTCACGGTGCTCATTGAACCACGACTAGCCTTTTTCTTTCGTTCCTAACATTAGTTTTAAAGCGCTTTCATAGTCGACGGCTCAGCGATGAAAGCGATGGAATTCTGTCTGCTTGTGCGGTTTTAACCATTCTTCTCTCTCGATTTTAAAATTTTGTTCCAATTCGCATTGAAAGGAATAAGCACCATTTTGATGATAAATTATCTTCGAACTTATTGTATAAGAAGGCTTAAATCTAGTACATATAATAATAATAATAAATCGCAGGGGGGCTTTGTGGCGAAGCCTTAGGTGAGTAGCGACACCTCGTACCCGACTCCGGCGGCCAAGACAAGGCCCCCGCCTCCGTGCTTGCCTTAATCAGCCGGCACGGTGTGGAGATCGCTAGAGCTAAGACTCAAGCTCCAGGGGTGGAAGTGATAAATGGCATCACGTCAGAAGTAGCTTCGGTGAACCTGCAGCCCACCTCTCTACACCCCTTAGCTCCTCACACCCATGTTGCCCCTGTCTTTTATGGCATTTTTAGGGGCCCATGCAGGGAGTGGCGAGTCACCGTCTGCCCATTTTTCCATGTTCCCTGAACATTGCGACGGGCAGACGCCATAGACCCATATTCCCAGACCGCTAGTACCACTAACAGTTCACCCCAATAGCCCGGTACTTTTTGTCCTCATTTCCCACAATAGTCCTACACTGGCCGAGGCTTGTCCTTGGGTGCATTATTATATGGTGTAGACAGGGATAATCGCCGGTCAGTGTCACGCCACATATTTACATTAAATTTGTCAAGGGGCCTCTACGTGTTGGCCTCACCATGGCCCCACACAAGTCCTCCAAAAGTCCGGGCCATTTTTATGTCCCGTGGTCTTGAAAGACATACAATTATATTAATAAGACATACAAGATAATAGTAAAGAGGGGCTTTGTGGCGAAGCCTTAGGTGAGTAGCGACACCTCGGACCTGAATCCAGGGGCCAAAGCAAGCGAAAAGCGCCAAAGAGTGGAGATCGTTAGAACTAAGACTTGAGCTGCAGGGGTGGAAGTGATATTTAGCGTAACGTTGGAAGTAGCTTCGGTGAACCTGCAGCCCACCTCTTGACACCCATGTTAGATAGTTGTAACTGCAATTGTCTTATAGCGAAGAGCCTCGACTGTCATCTAAAGAAGTACATAATGAATAACTTAATTTGTTCATCTGTTTATTGAAATTGACTTACTGGCTTTTCCAAACTGGCTTGAGTAAAACACATTTTGCATAGTACATCATAACACGAACTTTCTCGTAGTACCTACCCTTCAATTTCTTATTTTTTACACGAGAAAAATAAGCGAACCTCAACAAACCTAACTTCCTTACAACTGACGGTAAATGTCAAAACAATATGTCACGCCTTCCAAATCCGGAATATATCAACTCAACTTTTACTTTTTTAGAGAAAACAGATATCTATACATATAATAAAACTGTAGAGGTCGAATTTTTTGTTTGTCTGTTTGTCTATCTGTTTGTACCGGCTAATCTCCGAAACGACTGGACCGATTTACATGAAATTTTGTATGGTGGTAGCTTATGTCCCTGGTCAACATTTTGATCCCGAAAAATTTAAGCGTTCCCGTGGGATCATTAAAAAAACACACCACGCGGGCAAAGGCGCGCGCAGAAGTTATCGTTTATATGGCAAAACAACGTTTGCCGGGTCAGCTAGTGTATATATATTTTGAATTAATTTAAAAAAAATATCACATTGAATACCAGTTTTATGAATTGGGCTGGTGCTTACCTCGGCCAACGGATGAGTATGGTGATCCAGCGAGGAAATGTAGCCAGCCTTCTGGGCACCTTACCCATATAAGATGGTGAACTGGGCTCAGTATTCTACTTATAGTCTTGAGGGACTATGGGTACAAAACAGTATAAATTAGTTAAGCTTTCTTGTATTGTATTCGATTATATGTAACTAGCTTTGCCCGCGACGTCGTTCGCGTGGAATGTGTTTTCAAAGCCCTCCCCCCGATTTTGAATCATTTTTCATTGCTGCTCCGCTTCTAGTGGTCTTAGCATGATGAAATATAGCCTCGATAAATGGTCTATCCAACAATGAAAGAATTTTTCAAATCAGACCAGTAGTTCCTGAGATTTAGAGAGATTGAGTTCCTGAGAGCCTTTAAACAAACAAACTCTTCAGCTTTATATATTATTACAAGATTTTACAATTGTTCTGAGAATGATGTTCTGAGAATACTTATGATGATATGTGAATTTATTATATAGTTATATACAACTTGTCGAAGTTTTCGACGATCTTATTCTTGAAATCTATCCAATTTTTCGTTATCAAAAAATATCCTATGTTTTCTCCTGTTTCATTTCACCTTTTCCCGTATCAGTCATAAAGAAAGATAAAAGGTGTTTTAACTTTTAAAATATACAGTAGACAATAGGGTAGTTGACAGTCAAAGCAACTCAGTGGTAGAAATTGTAACAAGACGAGCACTATACTCCTAACTACAACTTTTTCCCGTATTTACTATGATTGTAAACTAGGGGATGTATCATATTATATATGTAATTGTTTTTGTGGACCTAATAACATTTAGGTATTATATTAATACTAGTGGTCGCCCATTGTCGAAATTCGAACATAATTAATTTAAATTATAAGCTTGAACTTTATTAAGGTTCTGTTGTCAAAGACTATAACTTCTATAATCACAGATTTCGTCAAGGCTACACTGTTAATTTAACTAACAATAACCAAAACTGTGTGCGTAAACTGTGTTTTTTTATTGATTTAATGTATTTTTTATGCATAGTTAAAAAAGAAATCTGACCTCCTTCTCTATATAAACTATAAGTTTGCGAAATTTAAAACTTCTCTCTCCGCGAAATTTTCGTAAAAAGGGGTACAAAGTTTTTGCTGTGTTTTTGCTTCACTTATACATTTATTTTATATAGATATAATAATAGTTATGAATCTCTTAATCTTTGGAAATCATTAAAAATGTGACCTTAAATTTGTTGTCCTTAACAGCGTTATAAGAGACAGAATGCGTTTTTAGATCGATTTCTCAATCATTTTTACAGTATTTATACACACTTTATTGCGGTGAAAAAAATATATGTCAATCTTGATCATATTTCTGACGTAAACTTTGTACTCGGAACGCATTTGCGATAAATTTTCTCGATAGAAAATAATTGCAAAGTAACCTCTAAACGAGTTATTCAATCTTCGTTTTTGTTATTACTGTTAATCTTACATCGATAAAATAAATAACAGTAACATATCATATTATAACAAATACAATTATAGAGTTTTATTCGGTTACTTAACTTAATTTGGAAGTAATTAATTATTTTATTAAAAATGACAGCAAAAATCCCGCCTGCCGGTCCCAATGTATGGAATTTGTTAGATCGCTTTAGAGCGTCGGCTAATACGGACGCGCTGCTCTTCTCCACGACCGCCATTAAAAAATAATTTTAAATAAACGAAGGAGCAATAATAACAAGAATTTTGAAACGGTCGCGCTATACTTATTTGGCTTATACGGTAGAGGTCTGGTCTAAATCACTAGCTGTGTGGGTTCGAACCCTACTAGTTTCACTTGATCCAGAAGATTTTTTTTATAAGAAAGTTGATAAAATGCTCTTTTTCTCTTCCTAAATAATTTTATAAAATGCCATAAAAATACTTTTCAAAATTTTTGTATTTCATTTCATTTGGACTTTTATGCTATTGACAATAAAATTTTTACCTTATCGGTAACATTAAAATTCTAAAGCGCCATCTATGTTTATCAATAGAAATGACGTAGACACATGGATAGTTAGAAATATGAAGTTTCGTTGTTCAAGTTGAGTGCTCGCTCCATTTTCCTTTTCTAACAATTTTTTTTATTTAGCCCTATTATGTTTTTAACACGCTTTTATTAGCTTCACCTATATGTATGTATGTATGTTTGTAACCTTCCCTTTTGAGCTCGATTTTGTCCTACTTTTAATGATCAGATTTAATTCAAAGTTTGAACACCTGTCAAAGGTCGATGACAATGCAATAATATGGTACCATGGAGCTGATCTGATGATGGAGTCGGAAGGTGGCCATAAGAACTCCTGTACTAAACAAGATAGACCTGTCGTGTTTGGGCTCGTATGTTTATATCACGAGACAATGCAATAATATGGTACCATGGAGCTGATCTGATGATGGAGTCGGAAGGTGGCCATAGGAACTCCTGTACTAAACAAGATAGACCCGTCGTGTTTGGGCTCGTATGTTTATATCGCGTGACAATGCAATAATATGGTACCATGGAGCTGATCTGATGATGGAGTCGGAAGGTGGCTATAGGAACTCCTTTACTAAACAAGATAAACGCGTCGTGTTTGGGCTTGTTTTACTTGTCTTAGTTAGCACTCTGCTGCTACATGATATGCAGAATCTCAAAAGCTTATATTTAAAAATTTAATTTAAAAAAACATTAACATTTAAAAAATAACAACTAAAAATGAAAAATAAATAATAGTTTAAAAAAGGCGCTCTTTAAGATTTTAAAGAAGAAAAAGCGCATTGGATACACCCCACGCTTTTTTTAAGACCCCATTCATCAGAAACCAAATTTATTAAATTTTATTTTCTGTTTTTAGTTGGATTTTTTATGAAAGCGTGTTTTTTTTTTAAACTATTATATATATCTATTATTATTTATTTTATAGTTCTTATCTATACAGATAAATAAAAGTGAAGTGCCCGTTTGAAATCTCAAAATAAAATCTAATAAAATCGGACCAGGAGTTTCCGAAAATGCTATTTATAGAATTTTTGTCTGTCTGTCTGTGTGTCTGGATGTTCCGGCTAATCTCTGACACATGGATCGATTTTGACGTAATTTTCATTGGCAGATAGCTGATGTTATAAGAAGTAACTTAGGCTACGTTTTTAGGGTTCCACGAAAAAAAATCCACAAGTATATTTGTCTCACTGTTTGTTATCCTTTTATGGAAAGACTATTGAGCCGATTTGGCTGAAACTGAGTACATATGTTATGTTAATACCGAGGGTGGCCAAGAACTACTTTTTATCCCGAAAAATGAGATTTCCGAGATGAAAATATATTTAGCCGAACGGGTCTAAATGATCAAACGGCTGAATGGCCCAAATGGTCGAATTGACCGAAATTACTGAAATGGCTGGAATGGCCCAAATGACCGCAATCGCTAAAATGGCCGAAATAGCTGAAATGGCCGAAATGGATGAAGTGGCCCAAATGACCGAAATGGCCCAAATGGCCGAAATGACTAAAATGACTCAAATGGCCGAAACAGCTGAATTGACTGAAAAGGCCGAAATTTGTGAAATGGCTGAAATGGCCCAAATGACCGCAATGTCTGAAATGGCCCAAATAACCGCAATGGCTGAAATGGCCCAAATTACCGAAATGGCTGAAATGGGCGAAATGACTGAAATGGCCCAAATGGCCGAAATAGCTGAATTGACTGTAAAGGCCGAAATGTGTGAAATGGCTGAAATGGCCCAAATGACCGAAATGGCAGAAATGGGCGAAATGTCCGAAATGTCCCAAATGGCCGAAATGACCAAAATGGCCTAAATGACCGAAATGGCTGAAATGGCCCAAATTGGCGAAATGACTGAAATGGCTGAAATGGCCCAAATGGTTGAAATGACTGAAATGGCCCAAATGACCGAAATGACCCAAATGACCGAAATGGCCGAAATGACTAAAATGACTCAAATGGCCGAAACAGCTGAATTGACTGAAAAGGCCGAAATGTGTGAAATGGCTGAAATGGCCCAAATGACCGAAATGTCTGGAATGGCCCAAATAACCGCAATGGCTGAAATGGCCCAAATTACCGAAATGGCCGTAATGTGTGAAATGGCCCAAATGACCGAAATGACCAAAATGGCCTAAATGACCGAAATAGCTGAAATGGCCCAAATGGCCGAAATGGCTGAATTGACTGAAGTGGCTGAAATGGCCCTAATGTTTGAAATTACTGAAACTGCCGAAATGGCCGAAAAAGCCAAACTGACTGAAATGACCCAAATGGCTGAAATGGCCCAAATGACCGAAATGACCAAAATGACCCAAATGACCAAAATGGCCCAAATGACCGAAATGGCTGAAATGGCCCAAATTGGCGAAATGACTGAAATGGCTGAAATGGCCCAAATGGTTGAAATGACTGAAATGGCCCAAATGACCGAAATGACCCAAATGACCGAAATGGCCCAAATGGCCGAAATAGCCAAACTGACTGAAATGACCCAAATGGCTGAAATGGCCCAAATGACCGAAATTACCAAAATGACCCAAATGACCGAAATGGCCCAAATGGCTGAAATGGCCGAAATGGCCCAAATGGCTGAAATGGTTGAAATGACTGAAATGGCCGTAATGACCGAAATGACCTAGATGGCCAAAATTACTGAAATGGCCCAAATGGCTGAAATGACCGAAGTGGCTGAAATAGCCAAAATGGCCGAAATGACCAAAATGGCCAAAATAGCCGAAATGGCCGAAATGGCCAAAATGGCCTAAAAGGCCCAAATGGCTGAAATGACTGCAATGGCCCAAATGACCGAAATGGCTGAAATGGCCCAAATGGCTGAAATGGCTCAAATGGCTGAAATGACCGAAATGGCTGAAATAGCCAAAATGGCCGAAATGGCCCAAATTGCTGAATTGACCGAAATGGCCGAAATAACCGTAACGGTCTAAATGGCCAAAATGACAGAAATGGCCCAAATCGCTCAAATGACCGAAATGGCTGAAACGGCTGAAATGGCTGAAATGGCCCTAATGACCGAAATAGCTGAAATTGCCCAAATCGCCAATATAGCTGAATTGACTGAAATGGCTAAAATGGCCGAAATGGTTCAAATGGCCCCAATGACCGAAATGGCCAAAATGACTGAAATGGCTGAAATGACCGAAATGGCTGAAATGGCCCAAATGGTCGAAATGACGAATATGGCCGAAATGGCCGAAATTGCCCAAATGGCCGAAATGGCTGAAATGGCTGAAATGGCCCAAATGGTTGAAACGACTGAAATGGCTGAAATGGCCGAAATGGCCTAAATTACTGAAATGGCCCAAATGGCTGAAATGACCGAAATGGCCCAAATGCCCTAAATGAACGAAAAGGCTTAAATGGATGAAATGACCGAAATGGCTAAAATGGCTGAAATGACTGAAATGGCTGATATGGCTAATATGGCCCAAATGGTCGAAATGGCTGAAATGGCCCAAATGGCTGAAATGACTGCAATGGCCCAAATGACCGAAATGGCTGAAATGGCCCAAATGGCTGAAATGGCTGGAATGAATAAAATGGCTGTAATAGCTCAAATCGCCGAAATGACCGAAATGGCTGAAATGGCTGAATTGACTGAAATGGTAAATCATAAAAACCTGTTCTCCTTTCTGAGATAACCTTTATATAAATCTATCCCACTATCCGGGTTGAAAAGTATCCCTTGTCCACTGTCATTATTAAAATTACATATATACCGAATTTTAGCCAAATCAGTGTATTAGTTTTTCTGTAAAAGCATAACAAATAGAGAGACAAATACATTTTTATCCGGGAAACTATCCCATTTTTCGAGATAAAAATCATCATAATATATATTCATCCTCGGCATCAAAAATATATAGTTTATTATTATTATTATAAAGTTTTTTTTATAAAAAAAATTTATTATTATTATTATCTGTATATCTTTCAAGACCACGGGCCATAAAAATGGCCCGGACTTTTGGAGGGCTTGCGTGGGGCCACGGGGAGGCCGACACGTAAAGGCCTCTTGACAAATTTAATCTAAATGTGGCGTGACACTGACCGGCGATTATCCCTCTCTACACCATACAATAATGCACCCATGGACAAGCCCCGGCCAGTGTAGGACTATTGTGGGAAATGAGAAGAGAAAGTACCGGGCTATTGGGGTGAACTGTTAGTGGTACTAGGGCTCTGGGAATATGGGCATAATCCCCATCCGGTAGTTTTTCCATAAATGCATAACCAATAAAAAGACAAATATATTTTTATCCCGGAAACTATTCCATTTTTCAGGATAAAAAGCATCCTATGTTCAGTTTCGGCACCGAATCAAATCAAATCAAATTTATTTGTTTAAAACATGGTCAAACAGTTGGTATATATGTCACAATGTACACATGTTTTGCTCCCATAGGAGCATACAAATGTTTCTAATAAATTTAATTAAATTATATAATATTAAATGGATCATAATTATGAAATAAAATACTGATAAATGTCAAACAATAATACTAATAATAATAATAGTAGTAATAATAATAATAACATTCATAAGTCAAGGAAATTATTTACGTACAATTGAGGAATTCGTCCACCGAGTAAAACATTCTATTTAAAAGCCATTCCTTTAGTTGATTTTTAAATTTATTAATCCTGAACTCTTTTATGTGCATTGGAATTTTATTATAGACTTTAATGCACATGTTATAGCAGTTTCTGGTAAAGAGGGTTGTTTTTGGTGCCACATTTAAAACCAGTCGTTCACTATTTCTAGTATTGTTTGGATAGAGGTCTTTAGCCGTCGTAAAAATTGTTAAATTGTTTCTGACAAATAAACATATTTCATAAATATACAAACATGGCAGTGGTAAAATTTGTAGATTTTTAAAATGAGGCTTACAAGAATCATAAAATCGGATACCTACAATAGCTCGGATGCATTTTTTTTGAGCTACAAATGCTCTATTTATGTCTGTAATATATATATATATGTATATATATAATGAATTTCAGCCAAATCGGTATAGTAGTTTTTCCATGAAAACGGAACAAACAGAGAGACAGTTACTTTCGCATTTTAAATATTAATAGGGATAATAGGGAAGGAGTAATATAAAAAATTTTTAATAATGAAATTATTTAATAAAATTTACCTATCTAAAAAGTTGCTGGAAAAATAAAAATACGTACAGCTTGATGAGGATTCGAACCCTGCACTTCCTAGTTACTATTGAGCATGGTAAGCCGTTGGGCTAAAGACGCTTAGGAAGGTGTGACAAAATATCAATACCCATTACGCATACAAACAGTCTATCTCACTTTAGGACAGTTTGTCTCGCTCTCGTGAGCCTTAAAATGAAATAAATTGAATCAAGTCAATCAAGCGGTGCGCGTCGGTATGATCAATTGCAATATTTCGCCACGCTCGAAGTTTTATTTGGCGCTGTTCCATCGAAGTAAATGTTAGCCGTGCGGGGTTGATTTCATGAAATGCCGATTTGAATTAGGCGTACATAGCCTCTTAATAGCTACTGCCCTAGACGCCAGCCTACTCAGCCTGTTGGTAAATCCACCACTGAAGCAACTAAGAAGCTTATTTTCTGTCATGTTATAAAACGTCGAAGCCGCTAGATATTGTAAGAACATAGCAAGTTCTGACGTCATTTTTTGAACGACTTAAATAGCGTATCAATTAAAAAGTAATAAAAATATTTTCATCATGATAATTTAAAGTTCGATACCACGTTATATTGTAGAATATATATTGTACAATGTATATTGTAGAACTTCAAAAATAATTTCATAGAAGAATTATTGAGTTTTTCAGATAATGAGTATTAACTGTTTTTATTTATAATACCGTAGGTATTTAATGAAAACAGTGCAGACATATCACCTCTACGAATCCTTCATTGTTCATAATGCAAAGCAATACAAGCAATTGCCCAATTTATTAATCCCAGACGGTCGTCAAATTAATTTCAACAATTACCTTTGCATTCATAGACACTCATTCGCTATCCTTTAATTAAATAATTAGATAACATCGGCGTCTAAACAGGTTTATTTCTCATTCGAGTAAACATGGTTAGAAATCCAAACGTGCATAGTTATTGCAGGGGTCAACTATTTAAGTAATTTTGTGAGTGCTTGCCCCGTGCCCCTGGGGTGAAGCAACTAGCTACTTACCTGCTGCCCGAGACACGAGCGATAGTGGGTTTACTTGCTCATATCGAGGGCTTCATAACATATAGGTGTATACGCAAAAAATTTCATTTTTTGTTGTTTCCTAAAAACTATGCATGTTACAATTTAGAAAGTCTTACCAGTATGCAAATGTACCTAAAAAAGGGTATTCCAAATTTCAGCCTTATACAATCAACTAGTATTTTTTATTAACAATTTTGTTTCTTGTGTAAAACTGCACTTTTGTCTGTACGCCCATTTGTTAAAAAGCCCTCGATATAACTTTCATGCTCTATTTCACCTCCTTCAAGATTGTTTGAAGACAAAAAGTAATCTATCATCTTCCCGCCCGCCTTAAAAGAGCCTGACAGGTATATTGTCCTTTCCCCCAATAAATGAAAAGGCTCAAACCCAGCTATGGAACTTTATAGGCTGTTATTGCATTGCATATATTTAGTATATTCCAATAAAAATGTACGGAAAATTAAATATATACTTATATATTACTATGCTTTGTGTATTTATGTATGTATATAATAACATTAATATGTAATTTTAAATATTTTATTTTTTTAGAATATTGTACAACTAAACCCTACCCTAGATATATGCTATTTTCTCTCCCCGTCCCAAGGTGGTCTGGAAGATATTGCTGCCAGCGATAAGGCCGCCATTTTTAATTAATTCTATTCTGTTCTTATGTATTGTTTCATAAATGTTATAGTACAATAAAGTTATTCTATTCTACTATCAAAAACGCTTTCACTCCTAACATGCACATCTTTACTAAGCTACTCCAAGCTTGAAATTAAATCGGCCGTGTGATTTACATTTTAATATGCCCTGGGACTTACCTGCACTAAAATTAAATTTATTGTATTGACGGCTCCATGTTGGCCGTTATTTTGATACCTAATGTAGGGTGGCGAAGATTTATCGACAAAACAGATTTTAACAAAAGTCATTGCTTATCAGACTATTCTTTTTGCAAAAATGAAGGTAGATACTAAAATGTATTATTTTATTGTTATAATTATATAAGAGTTTTTTTAATGAAAATAATTTATTTATAAAGTGTAAGGGGGGTTATGATTAATTATTAATTAATTAATCAGTAGGTTATGCTAATATTATAATTTATTAGTCTATTATTTGATAAGATTGTAAGTAATAACAGCCAGTTACTTGTTTGTCTTTATATTTAATACCATTCCCCTCGTCATACTATCCGTGTAGGAACGGAGAAAGAATACAATTTCCTGCGACCGGGCGGCCTGTCGTAAGAGGCGACAAAACAACCCACAGCCAAGTAGGGCATTTGTCCGACTAGATGGCTAGCAGCCCTGGTCTAAAATATGTCGCCATTACAACCTTGAGTTGTGTTCCGGTATTAGTGATCAGGTTCCGGTCTCCCTTAAAAGAGCAGCAGGGCATTTGTAGAAACTTTGGTGTTGCAAATGTCCATAAGCGATGGTAACCGCTTTCCATCAAGTGGGCTGTCAGCTGAACTTATGCAATAAAAAAGAAAAAAAAAGTAATCCTGTCTGTCACCGAAAATATTGAAATTTAGTATACAGGCTGAATTTTTCAAGTAGGCCTGCCTTCAAGGACAATTTCTAAATTATACGAAATAGCGATAGATATTCAAAAGAGTCTCGATACCGATTTTGACGGAAACTGAAGAAGTGTCATTACATTTTTGAAAAATCAGTTACCCTTAACAAAGATCAAATGTGCGTATGCGAGCGAACCTCCGCGAAACAGACCAGCACATAAAAAATTGAAGAAGATCTAAGAAGGAGATCCGTCACATACTTTCCGTTCCTTCACACAATCCACAGCCCGGGTTGCGTGGAAAAAATCGCTCTAAAGTGATAAGATCGCCTTTTGTTCCTGCCTTTACATTAAATGATTGTAAATAATTTACTATATCGAGGGCTTCATAATAAATAGGCGTATATATTACCAGTATGTAAGTGTACTTTAAAAGAAGGGTATTCCAAATTTTAGCCTTATACAATCAACTAGTTTTGTTGTGTTCACAATTTTGTTTCTTATGTAAATTGCACTTTTGTCTGTACGCCCATTTATTATGAAGCCCTTGATATGTGTATGTGGTGAATAACAAAGAATTTTCTATCTATCTTTTACCTTGAGCCTAGATTATCCAAAATACCGACTTCAAATGCAAAACCTCATAAATAAAGCAATACAGATAAATAGCTTTATGAATAATACGATTTTCGTAATGTTGAGGTGTGGTGTTCCCAGACCATTCCCAACGGCTGTAGACTTAAATTCTCATTGCTCTAATGGGAGATAGTTTATATAGTACATCAGTCCGGATGCCGTAATGGGTAGAGATTTTTCATAAGAACCGCCGTTGGCTTTCTTCGAAATATTTTTTCTTTGATAAATCTCATGATTTTTGCAGGTGTGCTTTAGGGTACCGCATTGATCGCGTTAATCTTTGTATCTTTCTGGTTTCTGTAGACATTTTGGCATAAGCATAAACCTGATGAAATAATCCAGTTAATCCATCTTTTTATGTCATAGGTTTATTTGTGTGTTGGACTATTGTAGGAAATGAAAACAAAAGTATCGGGCTATTGGGATGAATTGCTTTAGTGGATTTGGGAATCTGGATTCTGGGAATAGTCCCAGAATCCATAGGGAGACTATAGCGTCTGCCCACCGCAATGTTCAGGGAACATGGATAAAATGGGCAGACGGTGACTCGCCACTCCCTGCGGCCCATGCCCTAAAAATGCCATAAAAGGCAGGGGCAACATGGGCATAAGACTTTAAAAGGTGTGGTCGGCTGCAGGTTCACATAAGCTACTTACAACATTATACCTTTTATCACTTCCACCCCTGGAGCTTGAATCTTAGTTCTAGCGATCTCCACTCCGTGCTGGCTAACGCAAATACATAGGCGGGGGAAGTCTTGCCTTGGCTCCCCGGAGTCGAGTGCGAGGTGGTCGCTACTTACCTAAGACCTCGCCACAAAGCTCTCTGCGAGTTCATCGTAGTTATTTTTTATTTTGTACTTTAATTGCGAAAACGATAAAAATAAGGAGTTAGCGATAAATGAAGAAAATAGTGTAGTATTATATAGTAGTGTGGTACTTAGATCTTAAAGAAAGTAAGTCAATAAGAAAACCAGTCCAAACAGTACTTCACACCGCGTCAACGCCCTTGTGCATTATAATGCACAAGGCTGGCTTTATAAGGCCCAGCTGAGGCCCCATATGGAGTACTGCTTACACCTTTGGGCTGTTCCTGCTGCTCCAATTATAAAAATTATACTATCACTCTAAATTTTGAGCAATTGTGATAAAGTTAGGTAGTAGAGCTAAAAATGTATTCTACGAATATGAGTTTATTCAATATCTTTTATGAATACTTTTTACGGGTCTTTCTTTCCTTACTTTTTATGGGTCTCTAGCCAAATAACAAATACAGTGGACGTTGGTCACCTCTTACGGAACCCTTTATTGTCCGTGGACTTTCACGCACTTAGCCGTTTTTTTATTCAAGCTTAAACGGAAAATAATATCTGTCTATTTATATGGAACATGCAACCGCAACATTTGCTCATAAGGTAATTTTCGATGAATAGAGAAGGCGTCGCGCTACCGGAAGTAGGCGGCAACACCGAACATAACGCCGCCGACACCTTCCGGCGGATGTGCTACGAAACTAAAGTTTAGTTTTGCAAAACTGTTTTCTAGCAGACATTTCAATTTACAGCGGTTTTCATTAATATTTCTCCACAGACATTGTGAGTATTAGATCTAATATATAAAATTCTCGTGTCACAGTTTTCGTTGCCATACTCCTCCGAAACGGCTTGACCGATTTTGATGAAATTTTTTGTGCTTATCCGGTATCTATGAGAATCGGCCAACATCTATTTTTCATCCCTCTAAATGTAAGGGGTAGTCCAACACTAATTTTTTATTTTATTTTTTAGACAAAATTTTTAATTTCTATTTTTTTATGATACAACATACAAAAATACATACAACTAAGATTAGATTTTCAACCCTCTACGATCAACCCCTATTTTTTACCGGGCAGGACGACGTCTGCCGGGACAGCTAGTATAATATAAACATAAACACTAAGCATAAAACAAATCATAAACAAGCACTACACTTTAAAAATATCTACGAGTTACACAAAAAGTCTGTAGAACAACACAGAAAATAATTAGATAGGACAAACAAAAGACGAGCTGAAAAACCAGAATAATATTTTTTTTATTGCAGGAGTTCAGCAGACAGGCAGACGGCCCACTTGATGGAAAGCGGTTACCATCGCCTATGGACATTTGCATCACCAAATTTGCTACAAATGCGCTGCTCCTCTCTTAAGGGAGACTGGAACCTGGTCTACTACTAATGCTGGAACACAGCTCAAGGTTGTTATGGCGACATACTTTAGACCAGGGGTGGTAGCCATCCGGTCGGGCAACTGCCCTACCACCTGTGTGTGTGTGGCTGTGGGTTGTTTTGTCGCCTCTTACGACAGGCCGCCCGGCCGCATGAAATTGTATTCTTTCTCCGTTCCTACACGGATAGTATGACGAGGGGAATGGTATTAAATATAAAGACAAACAAGTAACTGGCTGTTATTACTTACAATCTTATCAAATAATAGACTAATAAATTATAATATTAGCATAACCTACTGATTAATACCCCCCTTCCACTTTATAAAAAATTTAACAATTATAACAATAAAATAATACATTTGAGTATCTACCTTCATTTTTGCAAAAAGAATAGTTTGATAAGCAATGGCTATAATATCCAACTACTATTTGAAGGATCTGATGACCTATCCTTCACAGGATCAAAGGGTGGTGACTGTTCCGAGAATGGAGACAAAGGCGTCAATAATGATCATGCGTGGAAGTAGAATGAGGAAAACCAAGGATCTGAATATGTGACATAAACATAAGGAGACCTTCAGGCCAATTGCTTCATAAGCCAAAAAAGTCATTGAGTGGCTTACTAAAAGATGATCACGCATAAGAATAGACAGAGATAGTGGATCTCCTCTTAGTACGATCGTGATATACCTTTTGCTTCATATTTGCCAGATGGTAGGGCATTTGCCCGACTGGATGTCTACCACCCCTGGTCTAAAGTATGTCGCCATAACAACCTTGAGTTGTGTTCCGGCATCAGTGGACCAGGTTCCAGTCTCCTTTAAGAGGGCAGCAGCGCATTTGTAGCACCTTTGGTGTTGCAAATGTCCAGAGGCGATGGTTACCGCTTTCGATCAAGTGGGCTGTCTGCCTGTCTACTGACCTCCTGCAATAAAAAAAAAATTATTAATCTCTTCATATTTATACATTTATGCTTGCTTGCTGTTATGCTTTATACGTGACTATTCTTCAAAATAGCTGCGATTTATTTATGGTGATAGGGTATAAGCTACCTCAGCTCTATCATCTGCAATAAAGACATACACGCGCGATTATTGCACACCATGTATATTTTCACCTTAACATCATACGTCTAGGTATTATAATAGATAAGATTTCAATAAGCGTTGTAATGTTTCCATTTCCAAGAATACCTGTTTCGGTGTTTTGTTTTATCGTATATGTATCTGTATCTTACCGATGTAGATTTTAATCTTAATCTGTAATACAATTAAGTTGATGAAATAAGTGCGTCTTTGTATTTCCACTTGTTTCGTTAATTTTTCGGTATGTCTGATATCCATGACCCGGTAGCAGTTTTCAGACTAACACAAAATCTATAAATGACAATATCTACAGCTATAAGTGGCTTCCTTTGGACCTTGAGATTAAAACTATCATTATAAGATTTGTTTTTACATATTTAAATACACTTTCTAGAGTGTAGATAAATATAAAAATAATTTCGTCTCGGAAACAGTTTCCGCGAAATTCAGATTCAAGATTTTACCCAAGTTAAACTGATAGATTAGTTGATTTGAAATATGTATGTATAATTTTTATAATGGAAATATGAACATAATATACTTTTATCACTGTGGCCATAATCTTCTTTAAAGTAAATCACAGTTGCCTTCAGAGCTATTTTAGAGCGTGGCTTTCCTAATTTTTCTTCTCCACTTCGCTAGGTCCTTGGTATCTACTGCAGCGACGTTACTGGTATGAATATAATCCCTCACAACGTTAATACAATATTTCTTGCCCCTACGTTTTCTACCGAGTCTTGGAGAATCCGTCGTGGTTAGAAATTTGATCTACAGGTAATTAGCCAGTTCCTATCTGACTCACTTGCTCTGCCTGCTACACCAAAGAACTGTACGTCCTGGTAAAGTCCAACTAATTAAAATCTAACCAATTTTGTTTATGATTATATGATTATATGACAATATTTGCACAAATCAGTGTATAAAGTTTAAATTTAGATTTGCACATAAGGTCAACAAATCAAAAATTAAAAAAGAATAATTTTGGAAAATAATTGAACTAGTTTAAGTTGACATCTCTTTATTAAGATTTTGTAAATCAAAAGATAGTCACACAATGAGATCTCTTTACAACTGTCTAGTTTTACGATCATCAATTATTTAATTTGGTTTACAATAAGTTTATATTAAGTATTTGGCTTAGTATACAATGCCTAAATATGTTGCTACATTTATAGCAATAGATCTAAATATGCACAATGAAAACGAATATATTAAGTATATTATAATAGCAGATACAAACGCTTCCATCGTTTTTATTAATGCTAATCTCTAGAAAATAGTCACATAAAAATTTAAAATTAGTGAATGAAATATTATGAAATGTCAGTTGCAATCTCTATCTGTATATCTATTCTTTATCTTTTACTGCAACAAAGATTTGTCATGTCAAAAGAGAAAAGCTTGACTTCAAACCTTTTTGAACTATAACTTCTGCACTCATGTTCTTCTGTCTGTATTTTATGTTCTATTTCAATTTTAATCAGAAATGATAGCATTAAGAAAATAAAATTATAACAAAAACTTACACCTGATATAGTGTACAATAGTATATAATAGGTATGACAGACAGGATGTGCCAGAATCTTCGTATATAGATATATCAATATTTTTACTTTGTATATATATCAATATTTTCTTTGATGCGGTTATTCCCTTTGATGTCAAACGTTTCTGTTTATTTCTTCATTTAAAACGACGTAGTGATGAATAAATTAATAAAAATAGAAATGAATTCTGAAAACATGTATTTTATCAATACACCGGAATCGATGTAAATAATCTTATCCATGATAAATTGTTAATGATACAATAATCAACAGCTTTACCATTCAAAACCAAACGTTGCAATAAATCAGAAGTGCCAGTACATATGATCCAAAATGTCGTACTTTCGACTGTTCTTCATGTTACTGGCAGCAAAAAGTATACTATGTAACGATTGCTTTGTTTACGATTTCGAATCTAATTTTGAGTATCTCTTTACCAATACTGATTCGCTCTGCCAATTTTTACCGTCAACATGGAATATTGGAAACTACGCCGATATATCACTACAACCTCCACACTATAGAAGTGAGAAATTTATAAAACCAAGTGATATAGTCAGTTGTATATCGTCCCAGTCATTTGCAGCGGAGTCTTCTGGGGTTATTGAAGTCAAAGTGTACATGGAATCATCATCAGCAACGGATCAAATCACTGTATTGGTCAACCAGGTGATACCCGGAGGAAATGATGCTGTTGTTGCCACATATCAACTTTTTTCAATGAATCAGGACTTTGAAAATGGTTGGCATTTATTGAAAATGAATTTGGGAGGTGATGGATCATATGATGCATATGTAAGTACGAATTCATTAATTTCTCTTTAATTCTTAAAACAATTTGTATTTATACATTTTAATCTGTTAAATTGTACACAATTTTCAAGTCATCAATCATCTATATGATATTATCAATCCTGATGATTATAGAAGTGTTTTATTTAATTTTAAGATATCATTCTTGGGATCGTCAGCGGAGGTTTCTATTGTCCTAATTGACTCTTTCCGCTACTTTTCACCAGCTGCTACTGATGGTCAGTGCATTTTTTATGAAGAAGATTCAGAACCAACCACAACTGAGCCAACAACAACTAGTCGACCAGTCGATCAAGGCTGCCTTACATATGACTTCGAAGATGATTTCAGTGGTTTATTTACGTCTAATAACGACCTTTGCACTGGATTTACGTCGTGGCATCTAGCAAATTACTCAACTATCGGCATGGATAGTGCAGATCCAAAGACTGATGTCTTCATAGCTCCAAATGAATACTCAAGTTGTATAGCTTCCTTTCCATTTGCAATGACTCCAAATGGGGTAATTCAAGTAAACATATATATAGAGCCAAAATCAGCATTGGACCATATTATAGTATTGGCAAAAAAGTTGGTGCCTAGTGGAACTGACACAGTTGCAGGATTCACGATATATGAACCATCGGCAATGAGTTTCAAGACTGGGTGGAGTGTTTTGGAAATACCTGTCATTGACTTCTGGACTTTCAATGGATATGTAAGTAAAGCAAAATCATTTTAATGGCTAAGTTTGTTATTTTTCTTTTTAAATACGTCGCTGCATTCAGGACTGTTTTAGTTTTAAAATAATATTATCTGTAGTCCATTTAGACCATCTATATAGATACATAACGGAAATCTAAACAAAAGTAAATATCCATGTAACAAGTCTCAACCCAAATGGTCTTTGGGTCTTTGTCTGACGAATGTTTTTGCTGTAGCAGTTCGAAAAAACATTTTTCACTACACAGTTGAGATTTTTAACACAATCACGCTCACTTTATACACTAAAATTTCTACAAGTGTTATTCATAATTAAACAATATTATGCGTTTCTGGAAAATAATACTAATTCGGCAAAACAATTTAAACCAATAAGAATAAAGCCGTTACCGAATAGCTAATATTAGTGTTTATACGTACGATATATGTCAATATCTTACTTAATTAAATAGATTCGTCTTTATTAAGACAATTATAAAATTACATACTATTGAATACAATGTAAGAAAACTTAACTTATTTGTATTGTATTCTACCCATAGTCCCTCAAGACTATAAGTAGAATACTGAGCCCAGATCACCATCTTCTATGGGTAAGGTGCCCAGAAGGCTGGCTACGTTTCCTCGCTGGATCGCCATACTGATCCGTTGGCCGAGGTAGGCACCAGCCCTCTGATCACCTGAAGAGTCGATGAGTCGTTTTGATAAATTTCTTACTTAATTGAAAATTTAAAAAAATATCGGATAACGTTTTAACATTGCAGATGTATGATTCCATCTGCATAATAATTACAAATCGAACAATAATATGTTATTTACAACAACAAGTTACAATCCAAGGAGAATGTGAAGCCAAATCAAAAGAAGTACATCAGTGTCAATTCATATGGTTCTTGTTCAATACTCTAGGATTTGCAAATGAACAGCCAGATTCTGCTATTTCAATTACGGGCGTTGCGAACATATTCAAAGTACGAATCCATTGCGCTAGTGTCAAAAAATCGTATTCAACTAAATCCACAATATCTTCTCCATATCGGAGCGGAATAAAAATATAATACTTACTTACCTCCGTTGACTCGGCGACCCAAAGTGGGTCTTGGCCGAAACGAGAGCATACCACTTTTCTCTGTCCTGTGCGATTCCTTGCCAATGATTGGCTCCTAGCGGCAGGTCAGCCTCTATTCTGTCCTTCCAGCGATATTTGGGACGGCCGACCGGACGCCAGCCTACCGGCCGTCCCAAATATCGACGGCCTCTGTGGTTGAGCGGGCTAAGCCTTTGCCGGCCTACCTCACTGCAACGGGTTCGATTCCGATATTTATAAATTTCGGTAAGGTATTTTCTCCGTTATTTACTATGGTCCGGGTGTCTGGGATCGGCCCCAGAGTTGTGTACGTTGTATATTAATTACCCATAACCCATCGTAACTTGCTTAATTTGGGGATAATCAGTAGGTGTGTTTGTCTGCCGATTATTATTTTTAAAAAATATTCTTTCCCCACGCTGCGATCCTCTCCCATCCGTTCTATGTTACCGAGCCTGCAGAGGCGGTGAGCTTTATTTCTTCTATTATGTTAAACTCAGTTTAATAATGGAAAAAAAATATTATATTATTAGAAGAAAACCATTAGCAGAAATTAGCCAAAATTAATATTGAACAGGTATCAAAATTTTCAAAATTAATTTCGTGAGTTTTCACTTATAAATATACGAATAGTGAACCAAAAAATACCCAAATTGGGCAATTCTACGATTGGGAAGTCCGGCGATTTTGATTAATAGCAGAATTGGGTCGCTCGTTATGATAAAATTAGATGTGATAGCAAAGATGATGAGATAAGTACCTTTTATATTAACTATAGGTTTACGCAAGCGAAACTCCTTGGAAACCAGGTAATATTCAACACTAAAAAAATTTAAAATATTTTTTCCAAATATTTTTTGCGGAAAATGAAGTAGTTACCTATTTCATGTATAGAATTTTAATATTAATGCGGAAATTACTTCCGCCGTCTCCTACTGGGAATAATCATGATGACACAATATATAATTGAGTTAACTTTAAAACACTTAAAAACAAAAATCTATTATATAAAAGAAAGTCGTGCTAGTTACACTGCTTTTAACTCAAGAACGGCTGTACTGATTTGGCTGAAAATTGATGGGGAGGTGGCTTAGAACCAGGAGACTGATATAGGATAATTTTATCCCGTTGAAACTGGTAGGTGGCGCTGAGATCGGGTTCTGGAATTCTCCTAATCACCAGGATCAATTTTGGTGATTTTGTTTTTGTATGTTTAAGTGAGTTCCCGGATAATTCCAATTCGCAATTAGAACCGGTAGGTAGCGCTAGGATCGGGTCCTAGATTTTTGTTTTTTCAGAGCAGGACAACGTCTGCCGGGGCTGCTAGTCTTTATAAAAAGTTTCCAAGATAATTGCAGACTATACTTCAAATCGAAGATAATGACTAAAATATCTACATTCTGATTATAATGTGTAACAAAGAAGCTTAAAATTTTGCTTTGTTTATTTGACTTACCAGTTTCATGCAATTTTGTCTATAAGGTCATTTACAGTGTCTATGTATTTTTTTATTGCACGAGTTCAGCAGACAGACAGGCGGCTCATCTGGTGAAAAGTGGTTGCCTGTGGACACTTGCAACACCAAAGGTGCTACAAAGGCGCTGCTGCTCTCTAAAGAGTGACTGGAGCCTAGCCACTAATGCCGGAACACAACTCAAGGTTGTTCTGTCGGCATACTCTAGACCACGGGTGGTAGCCGTCCAGACGGGCAAATACCCTACCGCCTGGCTGTGGGTTGTTTTGTCGCCTCTTACGACAGGCCGCCTGGTCTCAAGAAAATTGTATTCTTCCTCCGATATCTAAAATATTATAACATTATAAAAATGCTGTGTCTGTCGGTACATTAAAATTATTTTTTTAAAAATCAACTGGAATACGTAGGATATATAAACAACGGAGAACACGATGCAATTTTATATAGAGATCAGAAATCATTTATTAAAGGATAATAAGCTCCTCATCATAGGTATGCTCGACTAACCATTTCCTGAGCGGTGTTTTAAATGAACCGACGGATAGATTCTTGTCTCTTTGGTTTGTTTGTTTGTTCGCGATTCACGTAAATGTACTGGGCCGATTTCGATGCGGTTTTGCGGATGTGGACAGCCAATTCTTAGATTCAAATTTTGCGCTATTTTTATCCCGGGAATCCCGCGAGACTTTTTTCTTGGAATTATTTAATATAGTCAGTTTAATTGTTTAGTTAAGTTTTTTATTGAGCGATAGCAAATTTAATGTAATAAAATGTGTGAGATATTTTTTAACCCGGAAATACTGCGAGAAATTCCTGGAGCGGTTTGTAGTTATTGGGGTGCATAAAAATTAACTTATTCCGGGACAGTTTTCGCTAAAACGATAGCTTACATTCTTTTTCAAATGGTGCGGTATTTTGTGTGCCGGGAATCCCGCGGGAATTTCAAGTGAAGCGTAGATGAACGCGGCCATATCCTAGTAAATATATATCAAAATATGATAAATTATAATATATGGTTAGCATTAAATACGATGTACGTAGTGAACGCTCTCTGATTTATTTTTTATTTTTATTCGTGCCGGAACCGAGAAAGAATACAATTTCCTGCGGCCGGGCGGCCTGTCGTAAGAGGCGACAAAACAACCCACAGCCAGGTGGTAGGGCATTTGCCCGACTGGATCGCTACCACCCCTGGTCTAAAGTATGTCGCCATAACAACCTTGTGTTGTGTTCCGGCATTAGTGGTTAGGCTCCAGTCACTCTTTAGAGAGCAGCAGCGCCTTTGTAGCACCTTTGGTGTTGCAAGTGTCCACAGGCAACCACTTTTCACCAGATGAGCCGCCTGTCTGTCTGCTGAACTCGTGCAATAAAAAAATACATAGACACTGTAAATGACCTTATAGACAAAATTGCATGAAACTGGTAAGTCAAATAAACAAAGAAAAATTTTAAGCTTCTTTGTTACACATTATAATCAGAATGTAGATATTTTAGTCATTATCTTCGATTTGAAGTATAGTCTGCAATTATCTTGGAAACTTTTTATAAAGACTAGCAGCCCCGGCAGACGTTGTCCTGCTCTGAAAAAACAAAAATCTAGGACCCGATCCTAGCGCTACCTACCGGTTCTAATTGCGAATTGGAATCATCCGGGAACTCACTTAAACATACAAAAACAAAATCACCAAAATTGATCCTGGTGATTAGGAGAATTCCAGAACCCGATCTCAGCGCCACCTACCAGTTTCAACGGGATAAAATTATCCTATATCAGTCTCCTGGTTCCAGTCGCCCTTAAGAGAGCAGTAGCGCACTTGTAGCACCTTTGGTGTTGCAAATGTCCATAGGCGGTGGTGACCGCTGTCTATCAAGTGGGCCGTTTGCCTGTCTGCTGAACTCCTACAATAAAAAATAAAATAAACACAACCTTGAATCGTTCAATGTCATTTAATCCCGTTTTGTCCTTTCGACTATGGGCTTTTAAAACCAATCGATTCAATTTGTTTGATCAATTAATAACAGCATTACTATTGAAAGAAATTGTATGGAGTAATATAAGCGGTAAAATTGACAGTTTGTTTGACAATTTGACAGTTTTTCCGTGGAAGCGTATAAACGTATTACAGAATAAGTCAGTATATTAGTAATAGTAATTAGTGAATCCAAAAAGTCCAATAACCTCCAAAATTATTAACAGAGTATAAACGCAAGAACAAAAACAGTAAAAACAACATTTAAAAAAAGGCAAGATATGACAAAAAGCACCAAAAGGTTCAAACAGTTCAGAAAGTTACTAGTCGCCAATTAATTTGATTAAGTAATAGACGATATCCAGCAACTATCCTATTTTCTGAGATAACTTTTATATTTCCATTCAATTCTATCCCGAAATTTATCACATTATCCGGGATGACAACTATCCCTTGTCCATCCCTGGTATAAAAATAACATATGTACCTAGCGAATTTCAATCAAATCGGTCCAGTACTTTCCCGTGAAAACGTAACAGACAGACAAACTTAGTTTCGCATGTTTAATATTAAAAGGGATGCATTCATTTCCCCTCCCATCTATTGAATTTTGACATTACTTGTACGGTATGTGAGGTAAATGAACGGTCAGTAAAATATAGGAACCGGCTCTTACTTAATGAGATATAGCACTACATTCTAATACAAACCTTACACTTAATCTAAAGCGAGGCGACATCCAAATTTTAAACAAACTAGTTGAACGATGAAATATTTTAAATATAATTTTTAAAATATAATGTTTCTTTTTTATAAAAATGTATATTTTGCACTCCTTCATGTCGTTAGATAATTGTTTACAAATAAAATATATTTCTTAGCGTTACATTAATTCATCATAATTTCTTTCTGAAATTAAAATTTATTTGTATAATAATTTTAATATTTCATAATAAGATATACAAATTTGTGTATGAATAGGTTAATGAAAGTAGGTGAAGCGAAAGTTGTTTATCAATATCGTCGTAAGTGCAGATCCATAGTCTATGCCTACCCCCATGGGAAACAAGCATGATATTATGTATGTATACATGTATGTAAGATATATAAATTTGGCTTATACGTAGAAATAAGACGTACCTGAACAATTTAGAATTTATGATACATGGATAATGGAGAGTGATAGGATTTTTGAAGTATTAGTAGTATTAGCTTATCTTCAACTAAATGCATGATATATGATTGGGGCGGTTTTGGAAAACTGAACAACCAATCATAAAGCATGAACGTGACAGGTTTAGAAGGATTAATTATGATTGGTTGCCTTTGCCTTCTATTGCAACGCTCATTCATCTCGCCGCTTTCTGATAATATTATGTTCGATGACGTTTACTTACACCACTGCCGATATTATCAAGATTTAACATTGCGATATTGACATTCCCTTGTTTGTATATTTTTGAAATAATAATAATAATGTTACGAGTTGCAGGACTCGAATTAAAATACCGTTGGAATTATTATAGAATTTGTATACAAACTATATAAACACGCATAACACTGGTACAAATATAATTTGAACTTTATTTCACCTTTTACCTCTTAAAACTAGAAGAAAGATTGCTGATTTACGTTTCCAAAATCCAAAATTGATTGTGCAAATCTCATTGAGAAACTACATTTGTACGTTCCTCCTACTAATGTTCGCCCAAGGAAATTATTATACACACCATTGACGCGCACAGCTTACCGACGCAATTCGTTCTGTAACAGAATAGCAAACGAATTTAATAAGTTAAGTAAGTTTTATCAAAACGACTCATCGACTCTTCAGGTGATCAGAGGGCTGGTGCCTACCTCGGCCAACGGATCAGTATGGCTATCCAGCGAGGAAACGTAACCAGCCTTCTGGGCACCTTACCCATAGAAGACGGTGATCTGGGCTTAGTATTCTACTTATAGTCTTGAGGGACTATGGGTAGAATACAATACAAATAAGTTAAGTTTTCTTACATTGTATTCAATAGTATGTAATTTATATTATAGTAATCATGTGTCTTTTGTAAAAAAAAAGTAAGTTGGAAGAAATTGACTTAGACTACTACTACTACTTACTACTTACTACTTACTACTTACTAGTAGCATTGTTTAGCGCAAAGTTGGTCAAATTCTACTCAAACTCGGATTTATCAGTTTAAGTACCTTATATCTCTGCACAGTTTTGTTATTGTTTCTTTGTATAATTTTCTTTTTTTTCTCTTTTTAGTTTTACTGTTATCTGTGGAAGCTTATTAATAGCTTCTCTAAATCTATCTTATTTTTAGTTATTATTAATGATAGCTGTTAGCCCCCCAAATTAAACAAAATAAAATAACTGGTGTACAGTTAGTACAATAAATTAGTTTTCGGAAAAACTGTATTTCAGCTGAAGACTTATCTGATTGCTATCTCAGCGATAGCTTTCTATGAATTGCATTAGTTTTAATTTATACGAATTTAATCAGTGATGATTAAATTATTCCTGTTTACTTTCTTATCTAGAAAGAAGCCTTTGTTTCTTCGTCTTCATCGTCAGCTTATTACAGTCCATTACTGGACGTAGGCCTCCCCTAGTCGGTGCCACTCATCACGGTCCACCGCCTTCCTCATACAGGGTCTATCGGCGTTTTGTTTATCAATAATAAATGACAAAAACATGTATATTATGAAATAATAGCATTAAGCCATCAATAGTTACTATGGGCACACTCCTCTAACCCATATCGGAGCGGAGATATTTGGATATATGTGGACCTTTCAAATTCTAAATTAAATTAATTTAAGTAAACAATAATAAGATTAAAATACATAGATAACACTTTATTGTACACCATTACAGAAAACTTTCGTTCTAGTATTAATCTAATTGGGTACAAAGGGCGGTCTTATCGCTAAAAAGCGATCTCTTCCAGACAACCCGTGGCAAGAATATTTTGATTAGAAGTGGCGATGATAGTATAATGAAATAAATAATCGGCAGAAAAACACACATATTGTATATCCCAAAATTAAGCACATTACGCTTATGTTATGGGTAGTATACAACGGACTTTTCTGGTGCCGATCCCAGATGCCCAGAACTTAGTAAATAATGGAGAAAATACTTTTCCGAAATTTACTATACCAGGAATCGAACCCAGAGCCTCTGCGTTGCAGTGAGGCTGGCAAAGGCTTAGCCCGCTAAACCACAGAGGCCGTCGTAAATAATTACACAGCAAAAATGTTAAGGGATAAAGTACATTTTTACCTATAAAAAAATTTGCTAATAATATTTAGCAAATCTAGTCTTCCAGACTGGCTTCTTGATTTAATTCCTATGTTTAAGTTAACAACTTTTCCCTAGATTTTGTAAAATATAAGAAAAATGCAAAATGTGGCAAATTAATATAAGTTAATGTCGTTAATTAAAAATCCTCATTTATAGCAAAATAAATAGATTGGCAAAGTAACCATTTTTAAATAATAGACCCTTATAATAATTTATTAATGTTTTGAATAAATTATTAGGGGCACTGTGCCCCAAAAAAAATATCGAAAACTTCAAGAAAGCTTACATTTTTTGTTTTGTAGTCATAAACTGATAATAATAACATTATTGTATGGCTATAAAATGAACATAGATTTCTTAATATATTATTACAACTCAGGTCTCGAAAAAAACAAAATCTACTTGCATATCTGAAAAAAAAACACATTTTGTTACCTGTCTGCATTTGTCCTAATTGTAATTCCTTTTTGATCGTTTTCTTTTGTTTACTTATTTATTGGCATATGTTTCTACAGAACAGCCCATTGTTTTATTGTACTCACTTATAGCCGCTCGCGGCCTACTCATTAGCCAGGTGTTATGTCGACTACGATACGGGCACATTGCATTTGTGCAACATAAAACGATGGCCTGATTGAGGGAGGGGGCAGTTCAGTAGACAACTACGGTAAAGGCGTGACGTGTGTACAATCGGAGATCTAATAGTGACGGACTTTGCGCGTTTTATTAAATTACGATCTTCTGCATTACGTTTCGATTTATTGCGTTCGGGTATATTTGTACCTGTGTTATGCGTGTTTGTATAGTTCTAATAAACTCTATAATAATTCTGACGACATTTTAATTCGAGTCCCGCTACTCGTAACGATATATTATACAACAGCTATAATACATCCAAATTTTATCTTCCTTTCATTGCAGCTGATACTCCTGGGCTCAGCGTCGGAAGGATCTACGGTGTTAGTGGACTCATTCCGGTACATACCACCGAATTATTCTCCAGACGATGAGAGCTGTGCTATTTACTAAATGAATAAAGAAAAGCAAATTAGTGAAATCTGTAGTTATTTTAAATTAATTCCAGCACACATGCAAGTGGAAACTCATAACAATAAGGCTACAGAAACTGTGCTAAAATGAAAGCTGAGCAACAGCTCTCTTATTCATATAAAGTAATATAGTATACATGAGAGTGAGTGAAACAAAAGTCATGTCTTTCTATTGTTTTGGACGATTTAAAAGTATGTATAAATTGACATGCTCAATTAATTATTCTAACAGACTTTATTTTAATTATTACTAAGTATATTTTGAAAATTTTTTGTTGTCCTTTTACTTTTTGCTTTTTAGTTACTCTTGGAGTCGGTTTCTTGTTACTGGAGTTTTTAATCTAGTTATGTGCTGTCCCTGATGTTTATTTGTAAAAAGTTAGACCAATTCAATATGGTTGTCACTAGTTCAAGTATCAGACTATATTAGCATCCCTTTCCGACACGTTTTAACGTCATAGGTGAAAATAGTTCGGATCTATTTTTAACTATATCAATACGGTTTCTATAACTTGCATTGTTCTGAGCATTAAGACGTGTGCATATTTGTTCATTAAAAATGAACGTCAAAGATAGTTTGATCTTCTTTGAATACAATTAAACGGTTTTAATAGGTATGTACGTATGTGTAAGATAGTTAATAATTTTATTTTATATTTTGTAAGTTGTTATTAAGATCCGCTTGAAAGGACTGTTTCAAAATTAATGCTTTAATAAAACAGGAACTGAAAATATATATTTTAACTTATTTCTCATTTAATATAAAACATAACCCAAAGTGTAATAAGTAATAAATAATTTAAATACTAATACTGACTGCTACATAATTATTTTCAATGCTTCAAACTTAGTACTGTATCTTTTATTCCTTATTGTACAAATAGTTACATATAAAATAATGGTGATTTACAAAGTCGAGCTTAACCCCAAAAATAGTTTCCTTCCAGCAAAACCATGCATCTAGTGCGAGGAGGAAAGGGTACTCCTGAGAAAAAAAGAAGAAAAATATCGGGTTAGATTAACCAGTAGCGGAACGTTAATGAACTTACATATCCAATAGGTATGTAAATAATAAATCTACAGACAAAGACACATTGCATTTCCAAGCCGAGTAAAGAACACTTCTTATGTCTTAATAACAGAAGCGTAACTTGCTTGTCAATCGATTATCCTGTATTTTCAAAAACATAGGTAGTATGAACAGGTCTCTCGTAACGTTATGTTACCAGTATGTTGACATTCAAATGACGCGCAAATGGTCACGGTAAGTAAATCTCTTAAATCCCTAATGCTTCACTAATACTTCAATATAAATTTCAGTATACAGACAGAACAGTTAAAATCGTATCCGGGACCTCTGCGTTCTAGTGAACTAGGCAGCCCAACGCTTCGGACACTATATCACTCAGACCGTAGGTACAGATCAAATCAAATCATTAGACCATTTATTCATATTGAGTTAGAATAGATTTGATGCTTCTTTCTTCTTCTTCTTCTTCTTCAGCCAATCTCAGCCCACTGCTGGACGTAGGCCTCCCCAAATACGCGCCACATATCCCGATCTTGCACAGGTCGTCAGTCCACCGTGCTTCTGGGCATCCTACGCTACGTTTGCCGAGACGTGGTCTCTACTTTAGGACTCGTTTGATGCTTCTTTACGGTTCTTAAGTACTACAAACTCACTCGATATGAATAAGACTGTAAGTGCTTACAGATAACTAATACTTCGATTCATATAATAAATCATTCTCTAAATTCCAGAATAATCCTTTTTATTGCAGGCAACACCACAAGCAACCTTATATCTTAATTTACAGTTTTACTTTACTAATATGATATAAACAAGTAAAATGAAATGCTCACAAACAGTAATGTTTATACACAAACTCACCTTGATATTGCAAAATGTTGCCAATATTTTGTAACGGATGTCACGTTGGTCTACATGAAAGGGATTCGCTGTCTCATGATACCACTAAGTAACCGTGCCCGCAACCTCGTCCGCGTGGATTGTATTCACGAAACCCTAAAAAAAGCGTCTAACTTACTCATTACGTCCTTTATGTGCCATTGAAAATCCCATCAAAATCGGTCCAGCCGTTTCGGGGATTAGCCATCCAGACAGACTTACCAAACTTTTAGAAATTGATTTTTTGATATATTCTAAGTACCGTATATACTTTCATATTTCATACTTTCAAATCTCTTTAAAGGACATAGTCCTCTAACAATCCAGTACCAACTGGCCGTAGTTAAGTGAAAAGAACTCAATCCATACACTGAATTACTTTTTTAAATATTTTAGTTTAAAGTTTACATTGTACTTCTTCATCATCGCAGTGCAAGGATTTATGCAGACAAAAATGTAAGTGTCGTCATATTTTATTTTATTGGAGTATTCTTTCTAGATCAAAGTATTGACCTAGACCAGGGGTCGGCAACCTGCGGCTCGTGAGCCACATGTGGCTCTTTGGATGTAAAGCTTTTTTATATACTTAAAAAGACAAGGCTTTCATGGAATTTGTTTGCCCAATTGTTTGTTATTGAAGCATTAGTAAGTGTTGTAAGTTTACGTTTGTTTTTATTTTTTATTTAATAATAATCAATTATCTAATAATGTCACATACATATTATCTTTTTATTGTGAAAAACGCTACTTATATATGAATAAATAGATTTGTTTGTTTTATCAAAACACTTAAATTATGCAAGTAACATTTTATTGTTTGCAAGAAAAAAAAATGTGGCACTTTAAAAACTTTGAAACTTCGTAAATTGTAATTTTTGACTCTTCCGACTGAAAAGGTTGCCGACCCCTGACCTAGACGATCTCGTTGGTATACTTAATTCAGATTTGGTCTTGTTGATGATAATGTTTTGTCGTTGTGTTGTTTCTTATTAATTTACTAAATAATACTACTTTAACTTTATTTTTATATAATTTAATTGCAAAGGTAATTAGTTGGTACAAAAAGAATTGTTACTTGAATATACATTAAATTTGTCATTTTTGTTAGGTTATGTTTTTGAACCTCTTGCGTGCTAGTGTTGTGTCCGTTCCATAGTGTTTGTTTTATTGCCGATTTGATGAATCGATAACAGATCGTTTTGTGGATTTTGTCCTTTTCGTTTAACTACGTTTTATCAATTACAAGGACATATACATCAAAATGTAACCTAATAAAATGTAGATCAGATGTTATCTAAATAGATTCAAATTAAATCGAATATATACATATATATTTAGGTTTGTTGACATTTTTTGGATAACAGGTGGTGTAGGATTATTTTAGTCAAATTTTTCGTAATTTCTTCGGCGAATCTAATCTGTGTAACTCATTGATACGTTCTTAGTTCTTTCGTTCATGATAGCGTAGAAAACATACCTTGTGCAAATTTATTTATAATAGATATTTGAATAAACGAAATATATAGATCTCACTGAGATCAAAATGAGAACTCTTATTGAACGTTCCATATGAACCATAACATGATAGAGAACGCGCTCTTTATGGGCTAAATTCACCGAGTGACTAAATAATTTAAGTGGATTTAAAAAAGTGGGAAAGCGGACTTTATCCTCGTCTTCCACTGCACGTGGCATGCATTATGTTTGCAAGTTATGGAAAGGACCCCTCCCGCGGTTTAACAGAGCGCTACAATATGGGACTATTCAGAAAGGGCGTAAGCAGTTACCTAAAGTCTCAACAAGGCAGGCAACGCATCGGCTCCCTTCATGTTGCTGTCCATCGGTGACGGTAACCACCTACCACCAGGTGGTCCGTTTGCTAATTTGTCTACAAGCGAACCTGATAAAAATAAAACAAAAAACCTCTGTGTGTCAGAGCGACCGCTCCAAACGCAACCGGGTTTTGATACTCGGATGGCGATAAAGATATTTGTTTTTTTTTTGCTGTAGGTATTTGTTTACAGTATAACTAGTTTTTGCCCGCGGCTTCGCTCGATTTAAAAACGGATATGTATATCATGAAGTGGACATGTTATAATTTCAAACTCTATTTTACGAACTTTAAAAAAACATATTTTAAATATATGGTTCCTGTAGGATGTATATGTAGTAACGCGAGAGAAAAAGCACAACGTATCAATCGTGAGAGAGTGGAGTAGAATCTGCGTTTTCAACCTCCAGGGCCGCCATTAGTCAACCGTCCGACACTTAGCCGCTTGCTATGTCTAATAATTAATCGAGCGTCAAAGGTATACGCGGTGCAGAAAAGGGCGGTCAAGGGGGTGCTTTCTGTCCGCAACAGTTGATGAAGTAAAAGTGTTTGCCAGTATCGTAACGGATGGAATTCTATAGTATCTCCCTAAGTGCCTACCCCAATGGGAATTAGACGTGACAATATGTATGTATTTAATTGATGGAAATAAAAAGTCGATTCTCGAATATAATAAACTAAATCCTAATTAATATTCCAACATTTTTTAAATCTATTGATAACGATATTCTAAGTGGTCGTTTGACGTAATTACAAAAGATTAGATCCCATTTTAGATTTGGTTACCAGCTTAACACAAGAAGCCAGTAAATGATAATAAAGAAAATGTTATAAACACGTTATCAGTCTACATGATTATTAAACCAAAATCTGTTATTTATAATAAATAATAATAACAGTCTAATAGCAACAAGTCCCAATGTACAGTCGTGGTATGAAAGGGTTTGTCACCTTAAAGTCGAATTTTGCTTGCAACATTTTGATAAATATTACGTTTATAAAATACAGAAATGCGAGAAAAGAAAATTGCAATTTTGATAATGACAGACGCAGAAAGAAAGACGATGTAATCACCATGCTTAACATGAATCTGTACTAATATTACAAAGAGGTAAGTAAGGTTTGTGAGTTTGTTAACTTCTTTATAAAAATGCTGTACAGGGGTGCGCGCCACCGAACTATACAAACACCGGTACAAAAATAGCTGGACGCAACCAGTACAAACTAAACGATTCAACAACACGCGCAAAATCCGTCACTATATCGCTATCGAATGTACGTCTTGCTCGTATCGTAATCGTCACTTGACTGACTCACCACTCCGTTCGGGCATTCCTTTTATCCTGTACAAATACAATATGTCTCGACGCAAAACAATCATTTCCAAGAATCAGTTCGACACACCTATCTAATGGCTGCCATAAAACAAGTAGAATAACAATAGAATATTTTCTTAATTAAAAAAATTAAACACGAAGTAAACAAAAGAAGCCCAAATGCGGGAAAAGTGATTGACCAGGTGTACATTGTCACTGTACTTGGTCCTTTTTCGGCATGTAACATTACTAATTGTAACATATTATCCCTTTATCCACTCCTGTCCTATTGTTAAATGATCACACCACAGTTTCTTCATAGTCAGCATTCAAAGTTCAGCGCTCTTGTTTTTAAGACAATGCCGAATAAGGGAGTGGTGACGTCACACGCGTGACGTAAATCACGGGCCAGCCGACGGGTTATTGCCTGGGAGCAGTTAACGCGAACATACAGCGAAATCCTTATGAATTTATGGTCCTTATCAAAGTGCGAGGATTAACGAACGGAAAACATTAAGGTGAAAGGTTACGAGTAGAGATAGAGTATACTCTATTGCATCGTTTCTAAACCTTGGATCGAAACCCTTGGGAAGTGATGTTTTATTAAAGCGGTCGCAGTCTGTAACAAAAATAAGAACTATAGATTCAATTCAATCAAACTTACAAATGAACTATTAATTAAAACACTATAGTTTAAGAGCCAGTGAACGACTACCTGTATGTATTTGACCAGACCTGAGGTTTTATACATTGCGGCCCCCTATACCTACCATACATGGTACGGGGACTCACTAAGCTCAAAGTGGTGGACGGAGCAAAAAATGCGACGAGCGCTGAGGTAAGACAGGTATCAATTCATGACGAATTTTAAATCCATTTGACCACGTCTGCCGTTTTGAAATTTGAAAATATAGGCTTATTATTATCGGAAGAGAGTTGGTCTGAAAGAGAGTGTCGGGGTTAAGGTCAGGAAAGGAATGCTCCGGTGGTTCGGGCATGTGGAAAGAATGTATGATGAAAGAATGACTAAACAGATATACAATGCAAAAGTGGATGGATGCAGAAGTCGCGGAAGGCCACGACACACCTTCCATGATCAAATTGATCGTGTATTAGCAGAAGGTGATGTCAGGAGCCTTAAGAATAGACGAGCGTGCATGACAAGAGCTATGAATATCAAAGAAGCAAGTGAGGTGTGTAAGAATAAGCCTGTATGGCACTCTGTTGTTCGTGCCTACCCCGCCAGGGACCTGGCGTGAAGTTATGTATGTATTATTATCGGAAAATAAAAATGGCAGACCATTATCGCGCGGTTCATAATTCTGTTGTGAAGGGATCACAGACTTTTTATTTTACTTTTTTTTCTTCTTTAGTGAGGTGAACGTGAGATAATAATCGATGAGAAACAATGGTTGATGGAAAACTTTTGAAAAAAGTATAAATGTACACAATTGCGTCTATAATTAAATCAGGGGGCCTAAAGTGGGCGCTTTTGGAAAGTCACTTTGTGAAATTGGCACGTGTTTAGATATATATATACTGATAGGTATAAGATATATTATAAGGTTCCACTTTATTTTAGTATTTGTCATAGTCGTAATAGCAAATTGCAAAAGCGGTCGTTAGAACATCGCTTAAAAAATTATGACGACTCTCTTTAATGACTTAAAATTTCAGTCAATAGGTGAGTAACAGAAAAATATTAATTATGAGGTGAAGAAATCTGAAAAATACTAAAGTGAACGAGAAATGTTTTCCGATCCGTAGGTATAACTCGGTCACTAAACTGTTAGTAGTTATGTAGTTCTTGAGATATATTTTTTTTCGTTCAATCATTTTTTTATATTGCACCCATAGTGACAGTCTGTTCTGGCACACGCCGGCCGCCACCGCGGCTCGCACACTTTAGTTTAAAGTCTAACCTAACTTAAGTGACCGTTATAGTCACTTTTTGCGACTTTCGTTAAAACTGCGTCATGTTAAGAACATAACTAAACGTTTCATTAAAAAAATACAGTCAACTCTCGATAATTTGACATTTGTTAATTTGTTTACTTGATTTTGTGCCTTCCTCCTTCTTCGTTACAATGTTTCGTTATTTTAAATTCTCAGTAATTTAGAAAAAAAAATCTGCTCCCCTGAGTGAGTGTCAAATTATAGAAAGCCGACTGCATCTACAAAGAGTAATTAATTTTATCGAATATTCGCTCATGTGTTTGGAAACGTTTTTAATCCTACATATATATTTATTATTGAAATAAAAGTACATACATACATACATAACTTCACGCCAGGTCCCTTGCGGGGTAGGCACGAACAACAGAACGCCACACAGGCCCATTCTTACACACCTCACTTGCTTCTTTGACATTAATAGCTCTTGTCATGCACGCTCGTCTGTTCTTAAGGCTCCTAACATCACCTTCTGCTAACACATGATCAATTTGATCATGGAAGGTGTGTCGTGGCCCTCCGCGACTTCTGCATCCATCCACTTTTGCATTGTATATCTGTTTAGTCATTCTTTCATCATACATTCTTTCCACATGCCCGAACCACCGGAGCATTCCTTTCCTTACCTTCACCCCGACACTCTCTTTCAGACCAACTCTCTTTCTTACTTCGGTATTACGAACGCGGTCCGCGAGCGTCACTCCGCAGATAAATCAAGTAATTATAAAATAAAAAAAAATAAAAAAATCAAATCAATCAGAAATAAAAGTAATTCTGCAATACATCGATATTATGCCGAAACCTCACCTGCGACAATGTTACAGTTATATATCGTTTCACGCAGATGTGTCTATGTATATGTGGGTGTAATTCGTTATTGGATATGTTTAATTCTAGAAAATGATAAGAGAACTTGCGGGAGCGTATCCTAACTTTTCACAAATAAATCCGTGGGGAAAATCCCAGTAAATACAATCAAACATATCAATATTTATCACTCAAACATGTACTTTAGCAATATAATAATGTTTTATCAAATACGGTGATCGTGTTTGATAATAGGCCAGCCACGTGATTTGTCGTTATACTGTCTAATATTTTGAATACGTGCAAAGGGATTTGAATATTTTTAGGCCCAAATATCCACAGCTTTCCTATAAATACAGCTGGATGAATGCAACACACATAGAAGAAAGTTGCACCCGTGGCTGAAATATTGAGAGGAAAAAGATTAAGTTGATGTGGGCATATCATGAGGAGAGATGACAGTCACGTGACAAAGAGAATGTTAAACTACAAGATGGGTACAAATGTCGAGGTAGACCAAAAAAAAGATAGATGGATTGTGTGAAGGATGATATGATGATATGTGGTGTGACAAAAGATGTATGTCAGAGCAGAAGAATGAGGAAGGAAAATACATATTGTGCCAACCCCAAGTAATTGGGATATGGCAAAAGAAAAAAGAGAGAAGAGAGAGACATTAGTGCCCAGGTTCCAGTCTCCCTTAAGAGAGCATCAGCGCATTTGTAGCACATACGCGATGGTAACCGCTCTCCTTCAAGTGGGCCGTCTGCCTGTCTGCTGAACTGATACAATAAAGACTAAAAACTCGTTTGTAGTAATGGCAATTATTGATTCATTTGTATAGGTATTGACCCTGACTAATAAAAAAATGCCAAGTTCGTGTCTGACCCCACATAGACGGGTTCTGTAGAAGTGACCATCGGACATAGGTTTTTGTCATTTGATAATATACCCATTAACTGTAACAATTAATCGAAAATAAAAGAATTAGCCGAAAAATTATTCTTTTTATTCAGACGATCTACCTGATGGATAGCGGTTACCATCGCCTATAGACATTTGACACCAATGCTACAAATGCGCTTCTGTTCTGTCATAAGAAACTGCAACCTGGCCACTAATGTTTGAACACAAATCAAGGTTGTTATGGCGGCATACTCTAGACCAGGGGTGGTAGCAATCCAGGCGGGCAACTATCCTCCCACCAGGCCGCAGGAAATTGTATTATTTCTCCGTTCCTGTACGGATAAATTAAAATATACAATGAACATAGCCATACCTTTAAAAAATACAAATAATAAATAGGCCCCAAATCACTGTCAGCTAGGAACGTTCCCAGAACGCTGACCGCGTTACCACATTTGAAGGCAACGCTTTGCCCAAAGTACACGTATAACCGTGTAAATAAGTCTGAATAAAGGCGGTGAGCTTCTGCAACCCATGGCCCAAGAGATTCAACACGAAAAGCCAGAACTATGTATCCGCTGCCAACCGATGCATTTAATATCGAAGATTAAAGTGCGCAATAGAAAATATCTCATCAATTATCTTCAAAATTTCTTAACATATTATTCAAACAAGTTTTTGTCGAAAGTATTTTATTAAGTTCAGTCACATAGATTTATTTTTTAGATTTTAAACAAAATGTTAGATAGAGGAAAGATTTTGAAAACGATTCTCACGCTATCACCTAAATCAGTGTTTTTCAATATATGGGTCGCGACCCCTTAGTCGCAGAGCCTTGCTACGGGGGATCGCTGGCAAAAGGGAAAAGACAATTTAAATTTCTATCTCATACTTAAGTACTTTCTAAGCTCAGCAGCATTCTGCAGAGTATAAGGCGCCCTTATAATAAATATAAATAACAAAATAGAGAAAAACCTAAACGTAGTCTTTTAAGTTACTAACTTTTTGTCTGTCTATGACCCAAGGGGGTTGTCAAAAATTTTCAACCTGTAAAGGGGTTCCGTATTCAAAAATATTGAAAAGCACTAAAATAAATTATTAAATAAAGAAGGTACAAAAGATTCGGTATTATTTTTTAAGATTTTAAAGATATATGTAACAATATCCCACACGCTTACATTAAATAAATTGTATTTCCCGATAAAGGAGACACACGGATGGGTATGATGATTTCATGAAGGATCCGTTTCGTCCAAAATTGCTACGGAACTCTAAAATGCTAAAATAATAAATGAACCAATATAAAAACAATGCAATAAATTCTTCAAACTATGCATAATGTTTATGATAAAAATACAGGAAATCTAATAATTACTAAATTCGCAAGAAAATGGTAATAAAGTCATAAAAACATTACAGTGGTATAGATTACATGACATTGTACTTGATTTTTTAGATTACAAATTTTTGATAAATATGTATAAGTAAAAAAATATTGAATGTACGATAATGTTTATTATCCTCCAAAAAATGTTAAGAACCTTACATATCATATAAGTACCTATGTTTATACATAAATGCTTATTATGAATTATTATGAATGTTTGTATGTTTCATCTTTTTTCTTCTTCAGCCAGCCTCTGTCCACTGCTGGACGTAGGCCGCCCCAATTTTGCACCACATATCCCGGTCTCTCGTCTTCCCCATCTAGCCCCGACTGGTGACCTGGCGCAGGTCATCAGACCAGAGACGTGGTCTTTACTCCAGAAAACGTTCGCTCCATCGGCCGTCGGTCCTATAATAGGTGTGACCGGCCCATTGCCACGTGTGCTTTTAAGAGGTTTAAGATACCACAGATAGAAAGAAATAAAGACTTTATTTAAAGAAATAACGACGTTATAACATACCTTATTCATTATTATACACAGATCATATTTTGAGAATTTGTACGCCACATTTTCGAAAACGATGATTGGCAGTACAAACCTTCCTCTTGGCGTAAGACCAAAACGACCCAATTTTGTTAAATAATAATAATAATAATCCCCATATTCCCAGACCCCTAGTACCACTAGCAGTTCACCCCAATTTCCCGGTACCTTTTGTTCTCATTTTGAGTGGGTCCCGGGATGGTTTGATCCACAATCAGACCCGGCAGGTGGCGCTAGAATCCGTTCTAGATTTTAATTTTTTCAGGGCAGGATGTATGCGGAGATCGCTAGTCAGCTATCTTACAGCAGTTTTTCATATTATTGATAGAGTTAAATAATCGACATTAGACTGCAGTTTAACAATTTCCTGCGGCCAGGCGGCGTGTCGTAAGAGGCGACAAAACAACCCACAGCCATGTGGTAGGGTATTTGCTCGACTGGATGGCGACCACCCCTGGTTTAGAGTATGCCGCCATAACAACCTTGTGTTGTGTTCCGGCATTAGTGACCAGGTTCCAATCTTCCTTAAGAGAGCAGCAGCGCATTTGTCGCACCTTTAGTGTTGCAAATCTCCATAGGAGATGGTAACCGCTCTCCATCAAGTGAGCCATCTGCCTGTCTGCTGAACTCCTGTTATAAAAAAAGACTCTATTCTAATGTATACATCACTACATGCATAAAATGTTCACTAAACACTTAAGGCCTTACTTATAATAATCTCGTTAAGAAACGATTAAGCATCTCTTAAGTAAGAGAATCAGAATCAGACCCTAATCAATGAATTTTTTTTTTTCACTTATAAACGTAACCTGTTGTTTACCTAAGAGGAGCACAGATAAACGAAATTTGAATGATTAACATAGGTTGTACCCAAAATATTCGACTAAAGAGGAGTTTCTGAGTAAGATTTTCACTAATCAGTTGCTAAGCAGTTTAATAATAAGTAAGGCCTTAGTGACTATGTTATCGACGGGTCCTACGTAGACTAATGCAACCGACAAAATGACGAAAATGGTTTTTTTGCATAAAGAGCCCTAAAATAAATTATATTTTCATATCCTGAAACAAAAAAAAAATAAATACCAATTAATTTCCAAGATACAAACTTGTATCCTGGTGCAAGTGACGCTGTTTTAAGCCAAACGACTGTCAACGCCGGTGTAAGTGCTTTGCACCAGTGTAAGTAGTCGCGAGCGGAGCGGCGCGCGAGTGCAAGTGATCTTCGCACCAGCACGCGCGCGGCGACGTTACCGGGTGCACGCGCAACACTAGTATAACTGCAAAAAGTTTTTGTTTATGTTTTGAAAACATAAAAGACACTGCAAGATGCAAGATATCAGACATTTAAAAACTTCTGGGAGCTAGACGATCATACTCGACGGTGGATTTTATTACGAAATATGTTTCGAAGCTAGAAAAGAAGAGGGTAGTTACTGAAAATTTTCAAAGAAAATGCACTCTGCGACATTCAATTCCGGTATCGGAAGGCAGTAGTAACTTCGAAATAGTTTATGTCTGTAAGACTATGTTCTTGAACACATTGTCTATAAGTTATATTTTTTTTAAAACCGCATAAGACAAATTCGATCAAGGTTTGGGGGTAGTAGCAGAACATCGTAGGGGAAAACATACAAACCACCCAGTAAAGATACCTCAAACTGCCAAAGAAATTGTGTCAGTCTCACTATACAAGCAAGGAAACTTGCTTGTCTCACTATACAAAACAAATTCAACCTCTCGTTTCAAATACCGAAAAACGAAAAATGCGACTTTTGTCACGCTTTTGAAACTTACAAAATCCTACAGACGAACAAAAATCCGCACATCATTGGCATCTGGCCGAAAAAGATAAAGCTCGGCAGTTGAAAGAAATGGATAAACAATTATCAAAAGACGATAAAACTCCAGTGGCTGTTACTTTCGACTTGCAAAAAACACAAACCTTACCACATGGAAACGTTAGTTCTTTTTACTACAAAAGATAATTGCATTTTCACAACTTTACTCCATTTGACATGGCTGATCTGCAAGGATATTGTTATTGTTGGGATGAACAGACTGCAAAAAAAGGAGCAAAAGAAATAGCCAGCTGTGTTTATGAATTTATTTGTATGAAGGTAAAGGAAGGAGTTCAATCCTTTATATTCTGGTCGGACAATTTTGGAGGACAGAATAGAAACAGAATTATTTTTCTTATGTATATGTACTGCTCTTGGAAATTTAACGTGAATATCGCTCATATATTTCTTGTTGTTAGTCACACCCAAAACGAGGGTGGGTGTTGCATTCACTCTGTGATTGAAAGAAAAACTAGAAATGTTTTGATTTATACTCCAGATCAATGGACTTTGGACTTGACTTTCAAAATGGCAACGGCTAATGCAAAACCATAGACTGTAAAAGAAATTACTCAATCTCACGTCTCCCATGGATTCTTTTTTGATAATTGGAAAAAAAAGCACCGGGGAACTTGTCATGTGGAGTAAAATTTGCGAAGTTGTGTGTTCAAGAAGTGCTCAAGCTAAAGATTTATTCTTGATTAATTATAAAAATGCTTTTGAAGAAAGCGCCTACAAAACAATACAATGTCTGAGAAGTAACACACGGACAAGTATACAAAACTTGACGAAAAAAATGAATGGCTTAAGTGTAGCTTACAGTAGCTTATTACCTATACATAAAAACAAGTTCAAAGATCTACAAGATCTTTGCAAATCCAACGTGATTCCTGAACAATACCATTCATATTACAATAATTTGAAAGTTATCTCAAAGAATACTACTGGAGATGTATCGAGCTGAATCATTTTATTTATTGGGCAATCCTTACTGTTCAATTTTGAATGTGATACTTAATTTAGCTACCATAATTTATTTTAATTTATTTAGCTTTATTTATTTATTTATTTAGGTAAGACATTTTAGTCTGATAAGTCTGAAAGACTGAAGTATTCAGTGAATAAGTATTAAACTAGTGATTACTAACAATACAGGCAATGTGCGCTCGTATGTAAAGAAATACTTTATTTTTAGATTTTGATTATTATGAAAAAAATGATTTGATAAGAAGATTTTTGTTTTTTTTTGGTGGAAAAGACATTGAATTTTATTTCAATTTAGAATAAATCGTTGGATTATTTATTGTAATAAATTTGTTTTATTTAAGCGCGAATTTAGTTTAATCTTTTACTAGAGTACTACAGGTGTAACTGGCGCATGCAAATTGCACTACTTTGTAAATTGGTGTAAGTAACAAAAGTTGTTAAAAATATTTTAAATTAATAATGAGCTTCAGTAGCTCACCAATATTCACAAAAATAAAACATGTTCATATTGTAATATTTTTCTATTTCCCTTAAATTAAAAAAAAACCTAAAGCACTGTAAACTGGTACAAGTGGTCACTTACACTGGTTTTCGTGTTAAAACACTTTAAGGAAAACCATATAGGTAAATGCAAGTGAAGCTAATTTCTAAACTACAAATAAATATAAAAAAATAAGTATGCAGTCTTTTTTTAAACATGTTCATATATAACATTTCCAAATTTCAAAAAAAAATGTTAAACTATGTTAGAGTTACAACCGTTTGAACCTTCAAAACGTTCTCCTGTAAAGTTGCGTTTTTGCACTTGCATTAGTCTACGTAGGACCCGTCGTTATAATACATATGTAGTATGGTATGATAGATTATTATAACTTTCTCATTGTGTCTTCAAAGACGTACAAATGTACAAACATCACCAATCCTGATATGTTGAAGTCGAAGTCTACTACGCTTAGATCACTTTAATACAAGCCTTTGTATTCTTGCAAACATACAATCACATATTTACTTCTGAAATGCAATTATTTGATTGATTTAAAAGTTTCCCCGTTATCTATCATCTCAAAATACATATATCGCTGCATTAATCGCATTAGGCTAATTAAATAATTAGCTTAAAGTAATTAGTGACTATTGCATGTTTTTCAAAAAATATTTTACTTGATTTATGGCATTTTATCGCTTTACCCATGTTATCAGGGTATTGAAGTGCAGTTGGCTAACAGATGATAAGATTTGTAATCGATTAATCAAGTCGATATTGCAATTATTTATAAATAGTGTTGTCACTGAACGGATTCAGAAATGATAAATAAATTTTTGGCAATCAAATCGATGTTGTTTCCTTAAGTAGAAACATCGATACTAATAAAACTACGTTGTAACTGTTTTAAAACGCCGTTTTTTAGTCGTTTATTATGTGTAGTAGTCGAATAACTAAGAAAATCCTAAGTCGATACAGCTAGTTTATATGCGAATAAAACACGAATATCGATATAAAATCTGCTATATCCATGTATATAAATGTTTCACAAAGTTCTGACATAAATATGTACTATTCTGCTTGTCTGCAAAATGAAGTGTTATTATATTACGTTCAGCTTATTAGATTCGAAAATAAGCTTTAAAAAAATTAGAAATTATATTAATAAATAACAGCATAGTATTTAAGAGTCATAAGGAATATATGGATTTGTTCATTAGAACCTAATTATAGGGTAGATTTTTCAATCACCAATAATAGTTATTCCATGGAACAAAACACAACACGGGAAAATTAAAAATGACAGATGCTTAAATAAAGTAGTTACATTGTTTTACTTTTAAATTTAGTCAGGTTTTAATTTGTTTGGTAGTCATGTTTCATCTAATGATTGAAAAATCAGCCCTTAACATTACCCCCTGAACACCAAGAAGGATTTTTTTCATAGATACATAGGAAATCTAATGGTGTAGTCTTTCTCAAGATTTTTTGTCAATTTGTATGGAGTATGTAATCAAATAAACAGGCAGGCACGTGACCATCTACCAACAATGAAACTTCCGAACAATCGATAAACGCTTTTTAACCGACTTCAAAAAAAGGACGAGGTTCTCAATTCGTCGACATCTTTTTTTAGGTTTTTGTTTATGTATGTTCACCGATTACTCCGAGATTTATGATCTGATTTACGCGATTCTTTTTTGTTCGACGCGGAATAGCTTCCAATTGATCCTAAAAATTTAACATAGTTTGGCCCACTAGTTTACATTTTACGAACATTTTTATGTTCCCGTTTCTTGAGACCTATTTTTTAAGAAGTACGGCACCTTTCGTAAGTCTACCCATCATCAACAAAAAAGTAATAAATAAAATAAAATAAACTTATTACTACTTTATTTATAAATATCTCAAAAAAACTTCATTTAAAAAAACCGACTTCAAAAACTAAAAAGTATAAAATAACTTATTTCTAAAGCTATGTATTATTCAAAGTCATGTATGTGGTGGCCATCTTAAACATTTTTATCAAATCAGAATTAAATAAATCAAAATCGTTTATTTGCAGACGTACATAGGTTTTAGATAGATAGAGAGAGAGAATGAGATAACACTTTATTGCACACCAAAATATACAATTACATAAAAAAATATTATTATATTTGCAATATTTTCTAGGCAATACAATAAGGCGGCCTTATCGTACAAAACGATCTCTACCAGGCAATCTAGCTGAAAGAAATTTAAATCAGGCGATAAATGTGGTGCAGAAAAAAAGCCAAAAGATACATATATACTACATAGTACATGTTTCACCTTATAAATTTGTATTAATTTTTCTTTTTTATAAATGACCAAATTACTTCATTCATTATTTACTATTAAATTGCAACATTGTTTAGCTATTTAAACACAGAATACCTCTCCCTGCTAAACTTAAGCGTTAATAATATAAGTCCAGTAGATTTTGAGACGTATGGTTCTAACCTGTGACATAAATAGACAAACAGACAGAATTCATATTTTTTTAAGAATCTCTATATTTGCCTAAACTGGTTTTCCCGCCAGGTTTTAAACATTGAAATAGAAAGTAAAATGCAGGCTTGGTAATAATAAGTACAAAAAGTTACTATTATATCAAAATTTTAAATCGATACATCACCAGTATTTTTTTTAAAGTACTAGAATTCGACGGTACATCCCTAATTATATGTGTAACAAAGAGGTAACAATGCTAAATATATTATTGCGACTATTTTGATGTCAATAAACTTGAAATACTAATTTCGTCTTCCGTAAAAAAACTTTATTGGAAGACTGTTTGATGTGGCTTTTAATAAGATTATAATTATTTCTTTTACTTTGTAGTCCTAAGGTTCTATTTTTGACTTCAAGGTATTTGACTCAAGGTTACGACTAAATTCTTGTAGAGATATTATTATTAATCTGAATTATTAAATCAAATCTAATCTTTAAGATTAAAAAACCAGATTTAACTGATCTTGTAATATAGTTATATCTAACAAAATAAATCAATCTAAGATTTAATCGAAACGGTCAATAGCGCCGCCTAAATTAATTCAAAATAAGGCTGGCAAGTGCATCGCAGTCTATGCACCTGGTAAGATTCCGTATATGAATGAATTCATATAATATTAAATCTAGCCAATTGATATGGATACATTTATTTTGAAAATAGTAATATTAAACGATATTAATATGAAACAAAAAAAAATAGAGAACAAAATTAAAGATAAAAATATTGGCCCCAAACCACTGTCACTTACCGGGAACGTTCCCAAAAGGCTGGCGGCGTTACAACGCTGAATAGCAATTCTTACCCTTTGAGCAAAATAGACGCCTTTTGGTCGCGTGAGAGGTCTTTTAGGCGTTCGGCGACATCTCAATACAGTTTTAGAGCGTTGGATACATTTAAGAACAGTGGGCGGTCTTATCTTATAGCGATCTCTTCCATGCAACCCAGTGTTATCATATGACGGTAGTATTGAAATGTGGTAATCGGAAGTCGTGTAACCGGATGTCAACGTAGAAACATTTATTATCAAGCTAACGGATATCGGAAATAGAGTAACCGGAAGTTGGAAGTTAAACAGATGGCGGAAGTTAGTGTTATTGAAGTGGCGCCAAAGCATTACCGGATGGTGTCAGTGCGGCGTGCTACGAGGACCTTAAATACGCGGTGTTCGGGCAGAAGAAGGGAAGTCTTAAACCGACAGTCTACGAGTCTACAACCATAATTCTACGTTCGTCGGTTTACCAGAGCGGAAGCTCTGTTGGACAAGAGACGCATTGTGGTCGATAATTAGTGTTCGATAATCGCAGTATTCTTTGAGGGCATATTGCTGCTCGACACCTGACAAGCGTGGAGACAGCGCTTAGAGTTGTCCTAATAATTCATATTGTGTTGTTTAATATTGTAATTGTAATAATTCTTGTGTGACTTTGATTATCTCATTTCAGATTATTATTGCATTAAACGCCGAGTGTGATTCGCTCCCGGCGGGAGTGAATCCGACATATATATAATTAGATATACGGTGATATTATAAATTAGATATATACTCGTATACTTTCAAACAACAGGTACACTCATGTAGTGTAAGAATTTTATTTAATAGACAATTAATGGTCAGTGACCTATGACTACTGTTTTTATTATTTTGTTTCGTAGACAAAAAAATAACTATTTATTCTAAAGTACTCTATACTTTTGAAAGTACTACGTGGATCAGTAATCGGTAAAAAGTATATTTTTCAATTGAGCGCAATTTGTTTATTTACTAAAACAGCATACAAGTAACAACGTATTGTGTTAATTTCACAAGGTTTTGTGTCGAGAACTCTCGCATCGGCGGCAGTCTTTACGACAAAATGAAGTTTTCACGGACACGTTTAATTAAAACCGGCTAGTTACGTGGGGAACAAATGTCTAACCATGCTACCTACCTCCATCAGGTTCTGGTCGAATGGGTAGGCCAAGAAATGTTAGTTTGACAGGTGACAGTCCTACCAATGTTCTCAATATGAGGGATGTCAAAGACCGCGCAAAGTGGAGAAGAAAAAGTTGGAAAGCGAAACCTGAGCATCCAAGCAATTGCTGCAAACGCAGCCAGCATTTAAATATGCAATTGATAATGATGATGCATTGCACAAGCTTTTGCATGTTTGGCATGCAAATTAATTTTATTATATCTTATTACCAATTTTAACAGTTTTATGCATTAATTCTAATTATTATTAATAATACATCCATTCCCTGCACATACAATATATCTCTATAGAAAATAACTGTAACATACAAAGAAAGGTATTCGGATAGATTCACAAACAGACATAACGATTATATGTATTCTATTGTCATGAAAATGCCTACAGTGCACATATAGTGCTTGCAAACCAAGATGAGCGGGTTTAAGATTTGCTCCGGCCTCGAGCTGTTTCCAGTCCGGTCAAATATTCAACAGGAAAGAATTAGACATGTCAATATTGTATCACGCTATCGATCTGATTCACGCCTGTAGCAATTCTTCGAAAAGAATACCGAATACGTTTTGTGTGAAAACGTTTTTGTGTCAATTCCAGACTAGTAGTGTGGTCGCGACGAGATTACATCGGACTGACACCGGAGCGACATTGAACCGTGTTGCAAGAGTAGTAGTGTACACACAATAAGATTTGATCAATCGAGACCGGAACTTAATTGAACCGTAAACGGCACCATAGTGTGCAACGAGCCTTACTCGTAATTAAAAGTGTACATGTGCACTGCGATAGTGTGCATGTGTAACGGAGCGATCATTTGGAGCGTGCTGCTTAAACCTCTTCCACACGATGCGATTTGATTGCTAATCAAATGAGCCTATTAAATGGGACACAATGCGATTGTCCTTCCACACGTAGAAAAGTTCGCCAATTTTAGTTTTATTTTGTTGGCTTTGATGAACGGACTTGTGTCAAGCACGATGCGTTGCAAGAAGCAAAAATTTGGGTTGATTTTGACTTTAACTACAAATGTAGATTAGGACAAAAATAGACGACTATAGGGAAAACGATGTTTGTTAAAGATTTAAAATCTCCTCCATTATTTGCCATTCAGTATGAATGGATAAATCATTGTTGCTGTCATCTTTGTCGTCCATCTTCAAACCACAATGATAATACAACAACACGAAAGAATATACAACAACGCATGGCATGCAGCCGCTCTGCACGCCGCTGTGATAATAACTACGTCAAAAAATTGGCCAATTAGCATCTGCACCACCCGATTTGATTGGACACAATCGAATCGAGCAATCCCGACCAACCAACGACCTTGGATTTCATATTAGTACGCACACTAAACAATTCCATTGTCAATCTATTCATATTGGTCGTAAAATTGTATCATGTGGAAGCCACTATCATCATACGCGCTTTTAGTCCGCCGCACACACTTATAGTTGTTTACCACAAGTAAAGCCATCTCGCCTTCGTGAGTTGCAAGAAGATAACTGTCAATATTGCCTTTATTTTTCACTATCATAATACTTTAATATCACCCCACCAATATACTTGGAATATTTAAATATGCAAATTGTTGATATCGAAATAATCTTTTCCTGAGTAAAACTTCATGGAAAATTATTGATTGACTTTATCACTGCAATTAATTAAATAAATATCGTGCATCGTATGTTACACGTTAGTGGCTTAGCTAGGCGTGGGCGAAGCGGGCCTACGCCCACGGCCTCGCACTTATAGCGGCCTCACGCCAGTAAGGCCCCCTATAATTACGAAGATTCAATTTCATGTACCCAACTATTAGTAAAAATTACAAGTTTTAAAATTAGATTAAATGACATATAAACTTGATTATTTACACTGTGTATTTCAATTATTCAATTCATTATATATTCTTAAGTCGATTACATAATTAAATACATCGTAAGGAGTTGCAAGTTCTATGATTATTAATTATATTCTAATTATTATTTATATTATAGTTTAGTGGACAGTAAAGTGAAGGAGGAGTGTAGCATAGTTTGAGAGACGAAACAGAAGCGAGCTACACGCGATAATGTCGGAGGTAAGCACTGCAGTAGCAAGAGGTGGTCTACGCTACACTCCTCCTTCACTTAACTGTCCACTAAACTTGTCACTAAATTCATCATTTAACTCGTAACTGTCTTCTATTGAACTTCTCTTCCAACTCTTCCGTATCGCACTTATCGCTTTGCTGTCTTGAACTGAACTGAACTCTAAACTGTCCGGTAGGCGCGCCTTACGCTGCTTATATACCCGGAAGAATCTTCTGGAACTCATAATTTCGATCTTCTTTTCCTTATTCTTTTATTTACTATCTGTCCCTTTCTAAACATCTATCTATCTCAGTCGTTTCCTTTCCGAACTTTTTATTCTAGAACTTTCGTTCATTTTCTATCCCTTTCTAACATGTGTCTATCTCTGTCTTTTCTTACCCGAACTTTCTATTCCAGAACTTTCGTTCATCGTCTATCCCTTTCTAAAATATATCCGTCCTTGTGTTTACTTCCAGAATTTTCTAGCTTTTTCTAAAAGTTCTTCAACTAACTAGATGGTTCCACCATCATTCGTCACAATACTTATAACGTCATGAGTAGTTACAAGACCAAAAGTCTCAAAAAGAAAAGCAATGAAAATTATTTTTAAGATATTTTGAAAAATAGATGATAAGGTTGTTTTTTTATTTTAACGCTAGTTATTTATAAGAATTTATCGTAACATGTGTGCGCATGTCTTTTTTATATTATATTTATATTGGTATAGATTCAAGAAACGCCTGCAAAAAAAGTATCACACATTATCATCGAAAATCAAAGTGCAATCAGTGTTAATAACTTGTTATCTTTGTAAATATTTGCAAGAAGAAATTTGAAAGGAGCTAGTTGCAAAACTCTTATTATGCTTCAGTTCTGGTATTTACCCTTATTTCTAGTGTCTTTTTCTTGTTACACCAGTTGTTTAAAGAGGACATAATTTTTTTTAAGGCCGCAAACTAATTGCTAACACGAAAATAATAAAGATGTACGTAGTCTAGTAGTCTAGTAGTCATAGTCTAAGTTAATAAGGATTAAGATACTAGAAAACAGAATTAACAGAAGGAATATAAATTTGGCATAAATTTTTAATCAAAAGAGAAGAAAACATCCTAAAATTCCAAAAAAGATAATAATAACAAAAGATAATAATAACAAATAAAAAACAGGGAGTTCTAAAAAATGCACTGGTATAAACCTTGCACAGAAGGTTTGCCGATGACGGCGTACTACTATTATATATTTATGTAAAGTATATGCTACATATTTATTACTTATATACTTTACATAGGTATGGATATACTTGTGTAAAGTATATACAATTTTAAACTAGAATAATAAATTTAATGCAACAACTATTTATGTCGCCTTTTTTGTCAACCCTACTGACCATCGACTTGTGACTACATGAGGCTATCGGCAAATCTTCTGCACACAGGTAGTAATGTGGTGTTTGGAAGGTCTATAGGCGTCTGTCACCATTTTCTATGAGAAGAGAGCCGTCGGCTTGTTTATCAGCTTTAGTCAATTAACAAAAAATCTATAATATTATAAAATTCTAATCATGCCGCGTTTAACTAAATTTATAACTATTAAATAGTTACATTGTAGCTATTTAAAAAAAACTGGCATAGACCATATAAACGACGGTTAATTTTTATTTTTATTTTTATCTGTTTGTCGGTTTGTTCGGGATTTCCGTAAGAACTAATGGGCCGATTTTAATGCGGTTTTCGCTGATCAACAGCAAATTCTTAGACTTAAAATCTGCACTACTTTTTGTCCCGGGAAATCCGTGGGAATGACTTAAAATAGCCAGATTTAAAAAAATCTCATTCCTATGTGATTTTTCCACTGATCGATAACAAATTTTATTAAATACATAATATTTTTATCTCTACAATACCACGGATATTTTCCCAGAAGCGGTTTGTTTCCAGTTCGGATGCATAACAATTAGCTTATCCGACACGGTTCGCTAAAATGATAGCTTACATTCTTTTTAAATTTAATTATTTATTGCCTTTTCACAAAACAAAACAATAAAGCGAAAAAAAATCTTAACTATGGGTGGAAAAGCCGGGAGCCCAAACTAGGAAATAAATCCTGTCATTAAGGCTCTCCTGACCTCCAGCTTAAAAATACGAGTATGTAGTAGCTGACATGCTGCTGTATCTACTTTGTGTCCCAGGGATCCCGCGGGAATTTCAAGTCAAGCGTGGATAAAGTCGTAGGCATATCCCAGTATAATATAACCTTTCAAATTGTAGTAATCAAATCAGCCAAAACTTTGGATTCATCGGTTTTACACAGATAACATTGGCTTATCGAATACGTGAGAACTCTTTTCTAAGATAACAAAATCGCAAATAATTATTCACTTACTCTAATTAAAAATTAATAAGAGTAACAAAGTTATAAATTGAATTGAAAATTTTAAAATTATCAATAAATGATAAATCGGATTGGCTGTTTGTATGTTTACAATTGAATAAATCTTTATTGCAAACTAAATGTTAATAACGCGCACAACTAAAACCCGCCTCGACAGAAGTTAGCTCCGTGAGTTTAAACAGGTCCTATCAACTTTACATATATAGGTATATGAAGCGAGGCTGAACAGTGGACAAGTGAGATGCACAACACACTCTCTTACAGTGTAGCTAAATAGAGCAGAAAATAATAAAGGCGCCACTTTCACAAATTCTAACCTCTAGCAATTCTGATATTATCTCAACAATAATTTTAGTATTTACAAGTTTTTAGCATTACGTCAAAAATTGTGCAAGTACCAAGTTAATAATAATGGCTATATTATAAACAAGACCTTTAACACCTTGTGATATTTGAAGACGTGAGTGGATGAAGGTGATTGCTTTTTTTGCGTAGATGAAGGTTTTAAGTCGATACCAAATGAATACAGATCTTTAAACACTCTTGTATTTAAAAAATATCATAATAAATACTCTTTTAATTATTTCATCTTAATTTTATTTAATTAACAAAAAAGTGCCTATACAATTATTAAAAATTGAATATAATTATATAACAAGCATATACCTACGGCTACGTCCACGCTTGACTAGAAATTCCCGGAGGATTCCCGGAACACAAAGAACTGCAGCATTAAAAAATAATTTGAGCTATCGTTTCAGTGAAACAGTGTCGGAAGAATCTAATTTTTATACATCCAAACAACTACAACTACGAACCACTCCAGGGAATTTTCCTGCAGGATAAAAAATATCATACATTTTATTACATAAAATTTGCTATCGATTAGTAAAAAAATCAAATTAAAATTCGTTTTTATTTAAATATATTATATTGTAAACCATTCATGAGAAATACGTATATACACACCTGGCTAACGACTACCATAAAATATTACAATATTGGGCTATTTTCTAATCACAAATTTTAAACACAAAGTAAACAAAAGAAGTCCAAATGCCGATGAGGTAATAAAATGTAGGTGTTGAATTTCCCTTTGTCGCCACCTAGGTTGTAACAATATTATAAATAAATGAATGTTTAATTACTCTTTCAAAGTGTCCACCAGGTTCCAGTCTCCCTTAAGAGAGCAGCAGCACATTTGTAGCACCTTTGGTGTTGCAAATGTCCATAGGCGATGGTAACCGCTTTCCATCAAGTGGGCCATCCGCCTCTCTGCTGAACTCCTGCAATAAAAAATAATAAAAAAGTGTCGCTTTGACCAATCCAACACTTTTGTATGATAGTATTCATGACCCTGGTAAAATATTAGTTAGGAACTTGAAGTGTTATAAACAATGCCGACATTATCTCAACTATCTTGATTGAAATATAATTATTTCAATCAAGATAATAACCCCTTGATAGATATCTTTTATTTTCGTGTTTATCAAAAATTATCATAGCTTCTGCATACATATATTAGTGGCCACGAATGAAATGATTAGATCTATTTGAGCATAATTGCCGACACAAAACGGATATTTATTTTTAAAATATTCCATGTACCTTTGCCCACAATTTGCGCTTTGATACGTATCGAAAACTTATGACACCTGCACACTCTTGCTCCTATTATGGTAATTCTTTTACAGTTGGAATATGCTGCCTCTTACTGTCAGGAAAGCCAAATCCTTCGGACGAAATCGGACAACATCTGTTTATCATCCCCTTAAGGGTAGTCCACACCTAATTTTGTATTAATTTTTAGGTACATTTTTTATTTTATATGATACAGCATTAAAAAATACATACAACCCTAAATTTGCAACGCTCTACGATCAACCCCTGTTTTTTATTGGGCAGGACGACGTCTGCCAGGACTGCTAGAATATATATATTTGTATATCTATTTCTTAAATTATTTTGAGTATTTATGTATCAATTGCCTTTTTCCTGCACCACGTACGTACATCGGCTGATTCAAATTTCTTTGATTTAGGTTGCCTAGAAGAGATCACTCTCATCGATAAGGCCGCCTATACTATTGCTTAGAATAATGGTATGTTTTTGTTATCGTATATTTTGGTGTGCAACAAATCTCTCTCTCTTTGATTCTATTGTTATATTGATACATTTGTTTCTAATTTGTGTATCGTCGTCAGCCAAACACAGTTCACTGCTGGACGTAGACCTCCCCAAGTCAGCGCCACTCATCCCTCTGCTGCGACTTCCCCACCCAGGGTGTGTCGGCGACCGTGCGCAACACCTAGTCCATCGGTCTGGATGGTATCCCACCCTATGTTCACCGCGACGCGGTATCCGCTCCAGGCTTCTTCTGTTCCATCGGCCATCAGTCCTGCGGCAATTGTGGCCGGCCCACTGCCGTGAAACACGCCACTCCACCTTCGACAAATCTCTCAAAATGGGGATGCCTGAAACACATGTATCATATAGTTATCATATGTAGCATATAGGTAATATATACGAGTAATTTGGTTGCTTCTTTCTGACATTTCATGAACTGGAAAATTAAATAAACAAAACCAAAATTAAATGCTTGTTTTATTTATAAATATGCTTCTTTAAAATTGAAACTTTGTGTTCAATCTTTATCTTATATAATTTTAATTATGATAAACGTATCACTTAATTAATTTGAAGATAGATTTCAATACAGTAGTGTGTTTAGTTTATACATAAAATGTTCAAAACCACATTCATAATACATGTTTCTCTTTTACTGTGTCAAGTTTGTTACAATTTAGTTGACTCTCATGTTATATTAAATCATAAATCAAGAGCTTGCATTAATTTAACAAACTGGAAATTGACCAATGATTCTGGAAGAGCTATCAGTGAGTTAGATACAAATTCTAAGTATGTATGTAAATCTACAGAGGTATTCGATTTTGATAATGGAATTCTTACTGTCGATGTTTATATTGAATCGAGTACAAAAGAAGATGTATTAATAATATTAGTATATGATGCGTTTGAAGAAAATGTTATTGGGACCGCTTCTTTACAAGGAGAAAACTCTTTTGATGGACCTAAAACTATTGATATTGAGCTAAGAAAAAAACACGGACATGCATACGTAAGTAACAAATGTCATCTATACTAATCAATGAATTGAAGTGTCTATAGGCTATTTCCGAAAAATGCCATTATTTAAGTTAAATCTGGAACTTATATAATACTAAGGTATTATATAAGTTCCAGTTCATAATAAACAAATTTTAAAAACAAATGGCGCAATAGATTTTGAAGACGATTTTAGGTATCAAAACAAGAATTTTTGCTTTCATATATTTATGTTTCATTTTGATATCTTACACCGATCAAATTACATTTTATACGTCGGTAATCTCTATATACAGGTTTATCGTTATATTCGACAACAACACTTTATAGCAATATGTACTTTCGAGGACCTTCCGTCCGACCTGCCTAATCCATTGCATATAAATCTTCCCTCAGATTCAAAATAACTAAACAACTGCATTGACCACTGAGCTATCATTATAAGCTACCGCTAAAAACTGATAGTAAATTTAAGAAGTATGATACATAATGATCTTTCGATGACGACTATAGGAAAAGAATACTTTATCATAAAAATGACAGTGTCTTAAAATTGTACAGATCTTCTACGCAAGCCCAACAATATTATTAATTTAAACGACATTAATGCTGGCATTCCTATATATATTCTCTGAACAAAATATTCTATATCCAAGCAAGATTCCGTGGAAAATAAATCTAAAGTACATGCAACCGGTGGAAAATCTGGTTTATGTAAAGACAAAATTTAAAACTGTAATGTTTGTGTTTAATGACAGAAGCGTTGTGTTTTTAAATAACATTCTACTTCCAAAATGTAGATTTAATTTTAGAAACATTTTCGGTTTGACATAAAAGATTATAATGTGGTACTTGTTTCTAATTTCAGGCCCTGTTTTTGGGTATTATGTTCCCGTCATCTAAGATATTCGACAATTCAAGCAAATATCAACAAGTATTCCGGTCAAATCTCGAATTAAACCTTAGTAATAAGACGACCTCAAGTTTTAAAACAGGTTTTGTGGTTAATTTAAAATTAAGCAATGATGATTCATCTAGTACAGACCCTATAACCATTACACTACCGTCAATTAGTGAAACTGTTGCTATTAATTCCACTGCCACTATACCATTTCCTTCTGTCAGTGAAACTACTACTCCTAGTACTACTGTCACTATACCACTTCCTGCAGTGAGCGAAACTACAACTTCTGGTACAACTGTCACAATACCGTTTCCTTCAGTCAGTGAAACTACCACTCCCAGCTCTACTGTCACAATACCGTTTCCCTCAGTGAGCGAAACTACAACTCCTAGTACTACTGTTACAATACCGTTTCCTTCAGTCAGTGAAACTACTACTCCCAGCTCTACTGTCACAATACCGTTTCCCTCAGTGAGTGAAACTACAACTCCGAGTACTACAGTTACGATACCGTTTCCTTCAGTTAGTGAAACTACTACTCCTAACACAACTGTTACAATACCATTTCCTTCAGTCAGTGAAACTACTACTCCCAGTACAACTGTTACAATACCATTTCCTTCTGTCAGTGAAACTACCACTTCTAGTACTATTGTCACAATACCGTTTCCTTCGGTAAGTGAAACTACAACTCCGAGTACTACTGTTACAATACCGTTTCCTTCAGTCAGTGAAACTACTACTGCCAGTACTACTGTCACAATACCTTTTCCTTCTGTCAGTGAAACTACTACTGCCAGTACTACTGTCACAATACCGTTTCCCTCGGTGAGTGAAACAACGACCCCTAGCACAACTGTTACAATACCATTTCCTTCTGTTAGTGAAACTACTACTCCAAGTACTACTACTGTTACAATACCGTTTCCTTCAGTCAGTGAAACTACTACTGCCAGTACTACTGTCACAATACCATTTCCGTCTGTCAGTGAAACTACTACTGCCAGTACTACTGTCACAATACCGTTTCCCTCGGTGAGTGAAACAACGACCCCTAGCACCACTGTTACAATACCATTTCCTTCTGTCAGTGAAACTACTACTCCAAGTACTACTACTGTTACAATACCGTTTCCTTCTGTCAGTGAAACTACTACTCCCAGTACTACTGTCACAATACCATTTCCGTCTGTCAGTGAAACTACTACTGCTAGTACTACCGTCACAATACCGTTTCCCTCAGTGAGTGAAACAACAACCCCTAGCACCACCGTTACAATACCATTTCCTTCTGTTAGTGAAACTACTACTCCGAGTACTACTGTTACAATACCGTTTCCTTCGGTAAGTGAGACTACTACTCCCAGCACTACAAATGAAAACACTGAACCGGATTTGGAAACTACTACCAACACTACAGTATCAATTATAGAACCAACAATAACAGAAACTTTGCCAGAACTGACAACAGAGATGGAATCAACGACTGTAGTTCCACCCCCTGTTACTGAAGAATCAGAAGAAGAAGGAATTTTTACTCCTTTTACGATAGTAATGATTACATTAGGATCAGTGTTTGGTGTAGTTTTAATTGGGAGTGGTGTATGGTTTTTATGTGCATCTGGTAAAAATATAGAGCTCCAAACAGCTTTATATGATGGAGGAAATGATGATTTGCCCCAACTGATTTCATCGTCAAGAAACAGAGGTCGCTTAGATGATATAGTGTAACAGGAAAATCTTAAGTGATAAGCATAATTAATATATACGGGTTTTTTAGGGTCTTGCAATAAAATAGTCAAGTCTGTTTTTCCATCTATCCTTGCATTTTTTTGTACTAAGCGAATTCAAAATATTTCCCCTCCCGTACGGCCCGTACCCCAGTAACGCCTATATCGCGTAAGGGGCTGCCTAGCTGGCCAGGCAGGATGAGCGGTGACCACGCAACTTTTTTCTAATACTTACATTTTTAAACTCGTGATATCTTTCGAATGAAATTTCTGAATTGAATAATACAAAAAGTTATATAAAGGTATTGAAGCAGTTTTGAATATGAAGTAATTAGTTTTGATATGAATGAATACCAATATACAAATAAAGAGCTTTCTACCACGGGCATTTCAATTAATTTTGTAAAATCGAATAAAAACTTATTGTGGCATAACTATGTACGCGACACTTTTTGTAAATAATGATGTGTTCTGCAAAGTCGTAGTACATTATTTTATTCTATTATTAATAGCTTTCGCTGCGCACGCGATTGTAGGTAATTTTTTTACACCTTGAGTTACATTATTGAAGTTTTAGTAAGGACCCCTATTTTTTTGATAATATAGCCTATGTCACGCGGGGATAGTGTAGCATACCAATAGTGCCACAATCGAACCCTGCTGCACCGGGCGCAGCGGGTTCTGGCCGTGAGAACCATACGGGGGTATCGTACAGTGTCTTGGACGGCGGCGACACTCTTGGCAGGCGAGCTGCCCTGGCCTCTCCAGGCAGACGTCCTGTCCAGGGTTCGTCGTACCCAGCAGGATGCCCTAGCTAGAGGACTGACCTTCTGTCAAGTCGAGATAGAGACGGTCAGGAAGCGGGAAACCGCTTCCTGCCTCGTCGACTGGTCTCGTGACCTCAAACACCCTGCGGCCGGCGGTTTTACGGTGGACGCAATCAGGCCACAACTGGAGGAGTGGGTTAACCGCACTAGCGGCACCCTCACCTTCAGGACGACGCAGATACTGACCGGACACGGTTGTTTCGATCAGTATCTGTTTCGCATTGTGGGCTGCTTGCCTTCTCCGGATTGCCGACAGTGTGGCGCACCCGATACGGCGTTTCATACGCTTGTCGAGTGCGCTGCCTGGGCGCCGCAGCGTTTCGAGCTCGAGACAAAGCTAGGAGCCGTCGGATCGCTCGGCGACTTGGTAACGGCCATGTTGCGGAGCGACGACGCCTGGGATGCAGCGGTTTCTTTTTGTGAGGCAGTTATGTCTCTGAAAGTGGCCGCAGAAAGGGATAGGGAGCGAAGTCCTAGGGCGCGTGCTACGGTCTCTTCTCGAGGTCGCCGGCCTTCAGCCGGCACCCGGAGAGGCAGGTACGCGCATTACTTCCCTCCCTGAGGTAGGATCCGGAACGATGGGGGCCCTTAGCTACTAGGTAAAGCAAGGGACTTAACAACTACCCCCGTTTCGTAGTGGAGTATGTTCTCCCAGGGCACACTTCAGCACTTTATGCGCTGGATCGACTGCTGAGTAACTATGTTCTACATCTCAGTCTTTCCTTCACATCAAAGCGCAGGGCCGCGAAGGGAGGAGGGGTTTTTTAGTGGGTATTGAGGTTGCTCGCCCGTGCGGCATCGCTCGGAGTCTCCACACTCCTCTGTGTAGTCCATAGCGGACAGAGCGCAAGTAGAGCATACAATTGCTAGCGTTACCGCCCCCCGTGGATTCGTGCCGTTTCCTAGTGACGGCCCAGAGAGTGCGTAAATCGGTTAGTTAGTCATTTTTCCCCGCCTCAAAAAAAAAAAAAAAAAAAAGCATACCAATAGTGAAAGAGTTTTTCAAATCGGTTCAGTAGTTTCAGAGCCTATTCCATGCAAACAAACAATCGAATCTTTCCTCTTTATAGTATTAGTATAAATTATCAGATTCTGATTTATTAATTAATAGTAATCTCGGCAGACGTCCGGCCTATAAAGAATATCTAGAACCCGATTCCAGCGCCAAGTGGTTTAGATTACTGTTACATTATTGAAGTTTTAGCAGGGATCCCTAATTTTATATAGGCTATATAAATCAGGGATAGTATAGCATTCGAATGGTGAAAGAATTTTTGAAATTGGACCATTAATTTTTGAGTTTATTCGTTACAAACATACAAAAATACTAATAGTTTTAGTTTAAGGAGGAAAGCTCTTTATATTATTAGTATAGATGTAAAAGGATAATGCCATATGATTATAAGTGGAATACTGAGCCTAAGTCATCCAAGTCAATAGGAAAAGTTAACAAAAGGTTGGCTATGTTACCTTGCTCGATCGCTGGACCCGCTGTCCGAGAAAGTAACCATCTGTCTGATCACCTGAACAACCAAATCCATTAATTACTTGAATTTTTGAAGTATAGCGTATCAATTTAGTGCTTTATTGAGGTTGCTTACATAAATGACATAAACTGTGAATGTTTGACACGCACTTGGCTGATATTTATTAACTAATATTCTGACTCAATCTCATTTACATTAGTTTTATATTTTAGACAAACTTTTTTCATATTGTATTCAATTCATAACTAATTTAGGGTTGCCATTTTGATATTTATTTTCTTAATAAAAATAACTAAATATATTTAGTAATTGTATTTAATATATTAACTGTAGGATATGACACATGTTAAATTTTCATTATTTTAAAATCTAAGTACAGATGTAAATAAATAAATTGTTAGATTAAAATAAGCAAAAATACTATAAATTAGTAATGCAATCATTCAGACCTTTGTTTGTACAGTATAGTCATTAAAGAATTACACTTAATTTTGTTTCATTTTCGATGTAAATTATAAACTACTAGCTGTCCCGGCAGACGTCGTCCTGCCCGGTAAAAAATAGGGGTTTATCGTAGAAGGGTGAAAATTGAGGATTGTATGTATTTTTGTATGTTGTATCATAAAAAAATAGAAATTAAAAATTTTGTCTAAAAAATAAATAAAAAAATTTAGGGTTGGACTACCCCTGACATTTAGGGGGATGAAAAATAGATGTTGGCCGATTCTCAGACCTACCCAATATGCATACAAAATTTCATGAGAATCGGTCAAGCCGTTTCGGAGGAGTATGGCAACGAAAACTGTGACACGAGAATTTTATATATTAGATTTAAAAGATTTGTGGTGTGAATTATTTTATGCTAAATGATACCGTCCCAATAAACATCACACACAGCTGGCACATCAATAAGATTGGCGGGGTCAAAACTGTCATTTCCACAGGTTCTTGAGGTTCCAGCAGACCTAATCCTACCTTTAAAAAAATCTAAGACCCGATTCTAACGCCACCTATCGATTCTGATTGTAAATGTATACCATCTGAACAACTCACTCAAACACATTAAAAAAAACTTCAAAATTGGTCTAGGGTTTTGCAGGAATTCAGTGACAAACAAAATAAATAACTTTAAAATTGTATATATGTTACAGTGTAATACGAGTATCGAATATCGAAGCTCTGGCGCTCCTAGGTTCGACTAGTCAAACCTCAGGTCTAATATAAAATCTTAGTCAAAGGCCAAATAAATGACGTATGTCTACTTTTGACTTACGAATTTTTATCTAACCTAGAAGAGACTAATTTATACAGTCATTAAACGTGTAACAAGTGCAGTACACATCGATGTTTGACCAAGCCTGCCTAGTCGCTTCTAGGATAGACTGGGCAAATCCGGAATAAGATTATTTTGCGTTCGACGTTTGACTAAAAGTTTAGGTATTTCTACACATGACTAATGAAGAGAATGAATGAGCGAGTACATTAGGACAATAGGCTGATCTCCACAATAACTAGAAGCGTATGCAAATTAATAAGTGAACAAAATAAGACAATCATAAAAGGATTACAATTCGTTCAAATGCCGACAGGTAATAAAATGTGCTTTACAGATCTGTAGGTGGAATTTGTCGGGGCTTAAGTTGTAACGGTATATTATATTGTATGACCTTCAAAAAGTGATCTGTAGTGGAACTTATTTTGGATAAAAACTTCTGAATTTGAATTATACATACAATAATTATAATATTATAATAAACAAATAACAGTGTTAGAAATTCTTATATACAATAGAGAAGTAATGCTTCTAAAGCTGATTTTTAAAAGACTATATGGATTTGGCTTATCTTATATTCCAAAGACACACAGCCTGGACGGTAAAAAGTTTCTGTAAAAACAAGATGTATTTACAGGTGTGTTTATTCTGTATTTAGTTGAGGGGCGTAAATTGTTGGGGTTAGATATGTATAGAAATTCAAAGCGTTCCTTGAGGTAAGGAAGACTAGTGGGTAAAAACAATATACTGTAGAGTGAGAATATGGATATTCCGGCGAAAATTAATGGGGATCACTTGAGTTTTTTACGGAATTCAGAGACATGGTCATATTTACGTAACGCAAGTATAAACCTTATACAGAAGTTTTGAAGGCGCTTAAGTTTATTTAGTTAACTTTATCATTCTATAAAATATCTGAATGTAGCAGTTAGTTATGACGTTTAATTTCCACTTTTCATTTGTCCGTTCTGTTCACGACATACTTTCGTTTATAAATAGTTTCTTTGAATGAAACTGGGCTGGAGTTTAATTTAGTATTTTCTCTATTGATTATATTAGAGTGCACTGTAAGAACTATTGGCAATAGTTCACTGATGTTCTGAGTCGATTTAAGGCTAAGACTTCTTAATAATGACTTTGTTTGAAATAAAAACGCCTGCTATGTTCGTCTGATCAATTGTAACGTCAAACGTTTGTGATAATAATGTTTCAAAAGGATATCAAGAACAACTGAAGTTGCTTTAAAATATTGTGTTACATAATGAGAAATGAAAGTACATAAAGCAAAAGATATATTCTAAAAAATACCAATTTAAGATCTTTCGTCCCTGCCCACAGGAAAAAGTCCTGATAATTTGTGGCGTAGCTTGCCTTACACGGGCCCTGCATCGAAATGTGTTAAGGGGCTTGAGGATGGTGGCTGATTGATGATGGTGGCGGCCGTTGAGCGGTGTACGGGTCAATGAAAGATATTGTTTGCGACGTACACTTTTAATCACACACACACTCTCTCAATGTTACAATATTATAGTTCAGAAGGATTTTGGTATGAAGGCAAGCAGCGAGCGCGAAAACTAACGTTTTGTACACGGGCACGTATGTCGTGCGGTCGCGTTGAAGACGTGAGTCGGACTGTGTCGAGATGGCCCGAAATATATTCGGCTCTCGGCTGTTTCGCGGCAAGTGGATTGCCGCGAAAAATTGTGGGCGCGATGTCATAAAACGGCGCGATGTTTTGCTTGCCACAGATAAATATTGGTTCCGCGCTTGCGTGCTTGTTTTTATGTTGGCACTAATGTCGCCACACCACCCACCCACGGAGAAAAGTACCCCCAACAAATAACAAAATAAGGCTTACAATATAAAAAAAAACTTATGTCTAAAATATTTACATATACTACACATCCACGGGCGTCTTGAAACGAACGTGACGTCCCGAGCGAGTCACATACTTGGGATGCGCAGAAGTTGTGCTGGGGGGTAGTGATGGGTTGGCCTGTGCCGGAGTTGTGGGTGGGGTTGGAGCTGGTGGTGCGGACGGAGCGTGAAGTAGAAGCGGTGGAAGAGGAGGTGAAGAAATTTGGGCCCCCTCTAACTCAGTGAAACTTTGTTCTATAGAGATGGCTTCTATTCTAGACATTGTATCAGCAACCACATTGTCCTCTCCCTTTATATGTACAATGTCTGTTGTGAACTGGGAAATGAAGGACAGCTGGTTGAGCTGAACAGGAGGAAGCTTCTCTCGACGTTGAGTGAAAGAATAGATAAGCGGTTTGTGGTCCGTGTAGATTGTCACGTGTTGAACCTCGAGCAGGTAGCGAAAGTGTTGTACGCTTTCGTATACCCCGAGGAGTTCGCGATAGTACGCGGGCCATTGTGATTGTTTGTCAGTAAGTTTCTTACTGAAAAAGGCCAAAGGCTGCCATTGGTTGCCTATCTTCTGTTGGAGGCAAGATCCCACGTGAACTGAAGAGGCGTCAGTGAAGAGTCCCAGTTTAGCGTCGCTGACTGGGTGAGCAAGGAGAGTAGCACTCACGAGGCTATCCTTGCACTTCTGAAACGCGAGTTCAAGTTCGGGCGTCCATGGAACTGGCTTGGGTCCTTTGAGTTTGGATGCAGCTAAGGCATCTATGAGCGGAGCTTGCAATTCTGCTGCCTTTGGGAGGAATCGGCGATAAAAGTTTATCATGCCCAAGAATCTGCGAAGTCCTTGCACGGTTTTCGGCAAGGGATAATTTTGCAGAGCTTCGATTCTCTCTGTAGGCGGGCGTGTACCGTCTTTGTTGATACGGTAGCCGAGGAAGGTGACCTCGTCGACGCCGAATAAGCTTTTTGATGCATTTACTACGCAGCCATAGTTGACCAAACGCTGGAAAACTGTACGCAGGTGTTCCAGGTGGTCTTCTGGTGTCTTTGAAAAGACCAGTAGGTCATCAACATAGGCGTAGCAGAAATCGAGTCCCCTCATGACTTCGTCAATGAAACGCTGGAACGTTTGTCCTGCGTTTCGAAGACCGAAGGTCATGAAGGGAAACTCGTACAGACCGAATGGTGTGGTTATTGCGGTCTTGCAGATGTCAGGTTCATGAACTGGTAATTGTTGGTAAGCCTTTACCAAGTCAATTTTGCTGAAGATAGTGGAACCTGCGATGTTGTGTGCGAAGTCGGCGATATGTCTGACGGGATACCGGTCTGGCACAGTTCTTGCATTCAGAGCTCGGTAGTCGCCACACGGTCGCCACTCTTGGTCTCCTTTCTTCGCCATGTGTAGAGGAGAAGACCAAGGACTGTCCGAAGGTCTAGCTGTTCCGCAGTTGACCATGTCCTCAAATTCCTTTTTAGCTGCTACTAGCTTCTGAGGTGCGAGACGACGTGGACGGCAAGAGACAGGAGGGCCATCGGTAGTCACGATGTGATGAACCGTGGTATGCTTCACCTGCCGTGGGAGGCCTGGAGGTCTGGTCAAGTCCGGGAACTCGAGGAGCAGCTTGGAGTATGCTGAGGATTCCGTGACTGACACGGCTTTCACACTGACTTGGTTGACTTGTGCAATTGTAGCAGCAGTTGTCAAGCTTGTGTTTCCGTCAATTAGGCGTTTGTGGCGGAGGTCTGGCAACAAATTGTAGAAGCTAAGAAAATCCGAGCCTATTATTGGGATTTCTATATCGGCGATGGTGAAATTCCATTGGAAATTCCGATGCAAGCCCAGATTGAGGCAAAGGGATATGCTGCCGTAGGTGTTTATGCTGCTGCCGTTGGCTGCGGCCAATTGGTAATCCGTTGCTGACTTGGCACGACCTTTGGCTAACCGTTGAGGATAGCAGCAGAGGTCGCTACCTGTGTCAATTAGTAACCTGAGCCCTGTCGTCTTATCTGTGACGAATAACCGGCGGCAGAAAGTGTTGCAGTCAGTCGCCGCGTCTACTGACTGCATTTTGGGTTTCCCTGCTCTTGATTTACCCAGGAGCAGGGGCTGACGCACTTCTTGGCCTTCTTGTGGTATGTCCTGTGATACCAGCATAAGGAGGTGGAGGGGGAGGAGCGGGTTGAAGATCTGGAGCTAGCTCTGGATCTGACTGGGTCACGTCCTTGACGTGGACACGCCCGAAATTCTGCCGTTAATGCTTCTACCTGCTTCGTAAGCTGTTCGAAGCGGTTGGCGAGCTCAATGAGCTCAGGAGATTTAGTTGTAATGGCGTGAACCGCAGGTGTGGCCACTTCCAAGATCTTGTCTGCGATGTCGGCTGCCTTTTCCAAAGGCAGGTCCTCCTGTGCAGCTAAAATTGCTTGTACGTTTGCAGGAAGGCGACGCAGCCACAGTTGTCTGATTATCTCGTCGCTCCTGAAATCTGATCCTGCCAAGGACTGGAGGCGTCGCAAGAATTGTGATGGCTTGCGGTCACCAATGTCCTCCTCTCCGAGGAGCCGTCTGATCCTGTCCTTCTTGGAGGCAGAGAGGCGCTTGATGAGTTCTGTTTTCAGATACTGGTAGCGGTTGGTGTCCGGAGGTTGCTCTATGATATCCGCAACCTCGTCGGCAATTCTTGAATCCAGAATGGAAATGATGTGGTTGTATTTTGTCCTGTCTTGTGTGATCCCAACAAGTTCAAATTGAGCTTCCACCTGGCCAAACCAGACGGAAGGCTTGTCAGCCCAAAAAGCTGGTAATGTGACAGTTATTGCCATTTTCCGACTGTCTTGGCTCTCCTGTAGCAGTTGGAGTTGAGCTTGAAGCAGCTCTAATTGCTCTACAGGTGACGTCATTGTGGTGGAAGAAGGGAGTCCAAAACCGAAATCGTTACTGGGAAAGAAAGTAAACTGGAATGACAGGCTAGTGGAAGTATCAGGAGTTGGTGTTGGAAATGACCCAAGTAACACCGCGTGACAATACTAGCGATTTCTATGTATACATGTAATAATCCTAATAACGTTTTATACACAAAAGAAACAATTTACAAAATACACACATATATACACACCTTACACACTAAAGAAAAGAAAGAAAGTCTATAACAAAGTACACAAAACAATTTTAGGTATAAACACGAAAATACAATTAATATAAAATATATATGTACACAAAGGGCATGAAAAATTTAACTATTATTTGTTAGTGAATATGTACAATTATTATCAAAATGTTTGTTCACTAAAGTTTATTTATTTTGAAAAAAAATGCACCTAATAAGTCCTACAAAGGTAATTAAATATACAGACAATAATTCAGTACGTAATCAATATTTATAACCGAAAAACGTAGTCCGAATATATTGTACCGGGTTATAATCACTTCACTATTTTGAAATTTGATTAGATTTGCACTTTTGTTTGTTAATTAATAAAAAAATCGCTCACCGATAACTGCACAACACTTAACCTCGATGTAATGTTGGCGCGAACTCGATGTGATGTTGGCGCGCAACAGCTGACGATTCGTTGTTACCGGGCGCCAATCGTTCGTTGTTGCTAAGCAACCAGCCGATGGTTGCCTCGTCGCCGGCCGCTAATTGTCGTTGCTGTGCACCGATTTTGGGCGCGTAAGTTAGAGTTGGCGGCAAAAATCGTAACTCGAAGTTTTGTGGCGGCGAAAATTATCATGTCCGCGATGGATGTTGAAGAAATATTAGGTTGGCTGCAGGTTAGCTGTTAGCTGTCGATGAACCATGTAGCGAAGTAGCACCCGTCCGTGGTGTGTTGGCCGTCTATACCCGAGGGTGCAGGGGATGAGTGGCACCCGGGAACAGAGTCGTGTATGCAGGTAGCGATAGACGTGACACCGCCGACAGGAACCAGCGTATGTCTGCTCTGCACTTGTAGAAGTTACCTTGGACGTGGGTGTGGTTGACGAGTCCTTGTTTTTCGTTTCGTGCGCGTTGTGCTTGTGCCTTCTTGCGTGTAGGAGGTGGTCACCATTTGAGGGTTGTGGTGATTGATTTTTGGAAGGCAAGCAATAAGCGCGAAAACTAACGTTTTGTACACGGGCACGTATGTCGTGCGGTCGCGTTGAAGACGTGAGTCGGACTGTGTCGAGATGGCCCGAAATATATTCGGCTCTCGGCTGTTTCGCGGCAAGTGGATTGCCGCGAAAAATTGTGGGCGCGATGTCATAAAACGGCGCGATGTTTTGCTTGCCACAGATAAATATTGGTTCCGCGCTTGCGTGCTTGTTTTTATGTTGGCACTAATGTCGCCACAGGCTCAAAGGAAGGGTCGTGTTTTTATAAAAAATAAAAACAAAAAATGCTTGCATTGAATTAAAATAATTATATATTGAACATAAGTTATTACTTATACTCACTGCTCCCAGGAGCTAAGTGAGACACACAATTTAAATAAAAAATACAGTTCTTTCGCCTTTGATCAAATCATCTATAGTTGAAGACGATTTCAGTTTTTTTTAGATGTTCTCTACCATATTGATAATAATGAAAAGTGTGGTAGCCGTGTCTGTTGGCCCAGCATTGTTCTCAAAAATTTTAGTAATATATTAAAGATTGTGGATAACATTTTAAGTATTGTTACGAGTCGCAAGACTTGAATTAAAATACCGTTAGAATTATTATAGAGTTTATTAGAACTTTACAAACACGTATTACACAACAAGTCCAAACGTAATGGTCGTAATTCAGTAACACGCGCAAAGTCCGTCACTTATTACATTCCCGATTGTAGTACACAAGTCTTGCTTCGCTCGTGGTAATCGCTCAACTGCAACTTCAACGTCCCCGTATCTAAGTCGACTTAATCCGACAATACAACAACGGGCTGTTTTCTAATAACAAATTTTAAATACAAAGTAAACAAAAGAAGACGACCATAAAAGAATTTAAATGTTATTAGTTCAAATGCCGACGGGAAGTAAATGTGCTTTGTTTCAGATATGCAGGTGGATTTTGTTTTTGTCGGGACCAGAGTTGTAACAGATTTTTTGGCTACACACTTTCGGGGCCCCCATATCCTGGGACCCGTATCATTGAAACGGCTTATACCGCGGTGGCTACTCCCCTGCTGATGATAATAAATATGTATATGCCTTTCCATGAGGAAGAGACAATTAATCTGCCTAGTGCCTGTAAGACTCTATACTGTGAAGAAGGCCATAAAAGCACGGTTTGATGTTTTAATCAATTCAAAAAGGAGGTTCTTATTCGACTGTATGATTTGTTCGTATGTTTGTTACGTGATTTCTCCAATTTTTAACATTTTCAATTTTATATTGGAAAGCAATAGACCTGCATTGTATTTTTTTGAAATTTTTGTTTTGATGACCAAAAAAGTGTTGTCTATGAATCTCTATGTATATGTTTATTTCTAACGGGTTAGAGTCGATGCGTTTATTCAATCATAACTTAACATCACATAAAATCACGCCTGTTTCCAATGGGGGTAGGCAGATACTATGGATCTCCACTTACGACGATCCTGACAAACAACTTTCGCTTCACCTACTTTCATTAACCTCTTCATACATTCGCGCTTATTTGAAATGCTTTTTACCTGACCTTGTTTTGTTTATTCAATCAATCAATCAATATCTTTATTCGCAAGAATGTTGTTTATACAGGTATTATGCGATTGTAGATGAACACACAGTACATTCTACACCACATAGTGGTGTACAAAATGAATGAAATTATGAAAAAATGAATGATGAAATTACTGAATACAGTCATCTAAATAAATGTAAACTGTCTTTTCAGACAACTATTCCTGTACTTCTGCGGCCATGGTAAGACGCCACGGGTCTGTCATAAAGCATCTCGCCGTTGCGCTTCGACGCAATCCGTCAAACTTGAGTCAATGTTAACAAAAAAAGTTGATATGAAATTTCTTTATGATTGAAACCAGCACAATAGTTAATAGTACATACATACATACATACATAACTTCACGGCAGGTCCCTTACGGTGTAGGCACGAACAACAGAGCGCCATTTAGGTTTATTCTTACACACCTCACTTGCTTCTTTGACATTCATAGCTCTTGTCATGCACGCTCGACTGTTCTTAAGGCTCCTGACATCACCTTCTGCTAGTACACGATCAATTTAATCATGGAAGGTGTGTCGTGGCCTTCCGCGACTTCTGCATCCATCCACTTTTGCATTGTATATCTGTTTAGTTAGTTAATAGTATATAAAATTAATAGATGATGGTAAAACATTAAAGAATTTTACAACGTTACGATACTCGTATTAACTTCTCTGCTCTTTGTTTTATCAATAACACCTGGGATTAAGGTTGTCAGAACGAGAAGCTTAAATAATCATATATCAAATCCGATTTCCATATTAAATATAGCTAAGCATGATAATGTACGCATTTTGTTTGTGATTAGGCCACACCCTCTTTAGCTTTTTGACATTATCTACAACCAGTGAGAAGCCTTGGCCTTGCCATATGGAAATTGTAGGTAGGCACGATCTAAGAATACGTTTTCTAGGCAGATCACCCACCCGATGGAAAGTGATCACCGCATGTAGAAGTGAAACTTCACATAGTTTGATATTTCTACGTTTATTTATGTATGTGTATATATATGTATGTATATATTTATGTATGTATATATTTATGTATGTATATATTTATATATTTATGTATGTAATATCTGTGGCGTACCGGTTCTCGCCGCGACGGCTCGCGGGACTCACTGAGTTGTGATACCGTGTACCCAGCTGCTTTCTGTCCATTACAGATTCGTGAAATTTAATTAATAATTATATTATTGAAATCGACAACCAGCTTTTGATTTATAACAGTTACACGAGCAATACTACATATCAATAAGTGTATTTATATATGTCTATTAAGTATAAAATATACTGCATATCCTCTAATTTTTTGTCCACCTTTGACCAGTATAATACGTTTTTATTCCTGCCACGGGTTGTCTGGGAGAGATCGCTTCTTAGCGATAAGACCGCCCATTGTGCACATTTAGATTATTTTTATGATATAAATTCATCTGTATTTTCTCTAATGGTATACAATAAAGTGTTATCTATCTAGAATATACTCGCAGATAATTCTTCTCTAAATTTTATTGATATAAATATAAGTCCTTTGGCCTACACCCGTCAACATATTACAATTCAAATTAAACTTCTTAAGTATCATTTTCGAGTCTAATCTGTACTGCACAACGTAAAACTCGTATCTCATTCTCTCACAGGCTTAATCCTTTATAAATTTATGTATGTATCTCTGTTAGTGTCGCTTTTGCGTTTCATCGAATTTCATATTACGACGATTCTAAAAAAGTTACACTTAAAATTTGTATAACGTCTTTCTTAACGGACCCGATGTCGTAGCACGAAGGAAAAACCGAAGGAAAGTTCCTTCCAAAACGTAATTGTTCGCGAAATAAACATTTTAGGGAGCCATTACGTGGTTGAGTTTGAATTGAGTTTTATAACAATGAGAAAATTTTCACAAGACTCAGAAAATGATGATGTTCCTTTTTTGAGTCTTGTGAAAATTTGATTAAAAGAATTGTTCTTAAAATCTGTAATACTTTATATCCCAGTAATCCCGCGGGGTTTTTGTCGGGAATAATTTCAATTTGTTACATTACGTTACGTTACGTTTAAGTTCTTATAAATTAACTTATTCCGTCTAACGTGGATGAACTCGCGTGTAAATTCTAGTAATTAAATAAAACTACATTATGTTCCAAAATGAAAGAAATTTTCCCTTGCATACATTTTCTTTATTATTGAACGACAATGTCACTACAACAGAAAAAATTGTAAATTACATTAGTTTAAAAGTTTAAAAGAATTTATGGCTAATTAAATTTAAAAATATGTTTTAAAGAATAACTAACACCTTACGCGAAAGTTTAGATTAGGATTTTTTATTTATGTACTATGTATTTATTAATCTGAGATTTATGACCCGATTTACGTGATTCTTCTTTAGTTTGATGCGGAAGAGTTGCCATTTGGTTTCCTAAAAATTTAACATAGTTTGGAGGAGTAGTTTTTAGTTTATGAGAAAATTTCATTCTCGTTTCTTGGGACCTTTATTTTTAGGCCTACCCACAGCTAGACACTAAAAGGTAACAAATAAAAAAACTTTGTTTAAAAAAACAGACTTCAAAAACTAAAAAGTATAAAATAACTTAATAACGATTTTTTACCAAGAATTTTTTTTTTATTAAAAGACATAATAATATAAAATTTTCGGCATTTTGAAGTTGGAGCCGAGAAAACCATAAAAATTACCATATACACTGTTGAAACAACAAAATTTTGCTAAATATTGAATTTTTATGGTTTGTTTTTCTAATCTCCCCTCCCCTCGGGACTCTTAAGTTATTAATGAATGCCGTGGTCACGGAAGACAAAGATGACATTTGTCAAACGTGTATTGTCAAAGTTTTTATTCAGCCTACCGCCAACTTGTTTGCTTTTGCATGCAACATTTGCTTACCGATGTTGGAGAGGGAATAAATTATTGAAAAAATAAAATTAATTACTTAATTTATTTAAACTCTCTGTATCATGCTCGGGCTTCATCGGGGATAATTTTATAAATATATTTAACATCGTTCACAATTGATAACAATGTCGCATAAAATAACGCGACAAACCCTCGCCACATCTTCGTGAAATATCGACTAAAACGCTAACGTTATCCCAGTTTGAGCAGTAACATTAGATATAATATATGAATGGATTCTTCTGTAAGGTGACATCTTACAATATTTCAAATATTCAGAATAAAACTAAAAGCAAATATAGTAAGTAAGTAAGTACATAACCTATTTTGTTGTAATTGTAAACATTTTCGGAAAAATAAATACACAAGCTAAACCAATACAAACATAATTATTTATAATTTTCTATTAATAATCAAGTGGACCTGGCGCGCATTTGCAGTTTTTATCTCGCGATAATTTTGGCGCAGGCATGTTACGAATGGGTTGTGCTTATATTCTTTAAATAAAATATCTTTCTTTTTTTAATATTGTTAATACGGCACTAGAAATAGAAAAAAATCTAAAGAAAATATAGATTTAAAAAGATGCCTAATCATGCACGCGAAACATTCACCGGCTAACGGGTTGCCAACCTTTGAAGTGAGATAGAGAAGATTTAGACATTATTTACGAACTTGGCATACTTGCGCTGCCCACTTCCCTCGACACTTTCCTCTTTCCTGCTATCGAAGCAGGCATAATGCAAAATAAGCTTTTTAAAAGGTTTTCATTCACAAGCTTTTGAGATCCTGGATAACATGTAGCAGCAGAATGCTAGCCAAGACAAGTAAAACAAGCCCAAACACGAGGGGTCTATCTTGTTTAATACAGGAGTTCCTATAGCCACCTTCCGACTCCATCATCGGATCAGCTCCATGGTTCCATATTAATGCATTGTCACATGATATACATATGAGTGCAAAATTTCAGTTGGTCAAATTTAACTTGCAAGATTCTACACGAACTTACATATATACATTCATTTCAAGTTGAATAAAAGCTTGTAAAATGGGTACCTTTTGTTTCAGTCGTCAACATTATCAAACAATGACATAATCGTCCAAAATGTCTACTCTACGTGCATATATCAATGTATGACCAAAAAATTGCACCAATAATTGTGATAAATGCTTTACGTCATGAAATTCTATTTATTGAATGACTAATTTCGAAATAATCTTAAGCTCTTCATAATTTGTTTCCCAAGAAAAGATTGATTGAGCATAGAATCCTTGATAAGTCGTTTTTACGTAATGTTTAATGTAGCAATAGGATTCATTAAGACTATTTATCTGCTTCATAAAATTATGCAGAATTGATGTAATTTTATAAACAATTTAAGTACATACAGGTGATCAGAGGGCTGGTGCCTACCTCGGCCAACGGATCAGTATGGGGACCCAGCGAGGAAACGTAGCCAGTCTTCTGGGCACCTTACCCATAGAAGACGGTGATCTGGGCTCAGTATTCTACTTATAGTCTTGAGGGACTATGGGTAGAGTACAATACAAATAAGTTAAGTTTTCTTACATTGTATTCAATAGTATGTAATTTATATTTATCATAGTGCACAGAAATAGCATCGGTTCAAATAAACAGTACATACAGGTAATTATTTCATGATGATAATCATATTTATAAAAAAATGTGTATTCAGCAATAGTGATATTAGACGGATTAACGGAATTGATACAATTTGGTTGAAATAGTCAGACACACACAGTGTGTTTTATCCGTGCAGGAACGGAAAAATAATACAATTTCCTGGGGTTGTTTTGTCGCAAGAGGTGACAAAACAACCCACAGCCAGGTGGTAGGGCATTTGCCCGTTTGGATGTATACATACCACCCCCGGTCTAGAGTATGTCGCCATTACAACCTTGAGTTGTGTTCCGGTATTAGTGATCAGGTTCCAGTCTCCCTTAAGAGAGCAGCAGAGCATTTGTATTACGTTTGATGTTGCAAATATCCATAGGCGATGGTAACCGCTTTCCATAGCTTTCCAAAAAACTTTACAGTTTTTTGGAAAGCTATGGAAAGCGGTTATTACTAACGCGACGGTATTCAATCAACTTGAATAACTCAAGCTTATTTTAATATTTATTGTCGCATATAGTTGTACACACATAAAATACAAGTATTTTTTCTAGTACCATACAGTTTAAGTAATGTACGTAAATAATTTTCACGGCAATACTCAGCATTGTGCTGTGTCAGAAGCTAACACAGCGTTGATCTCCAGTTCCAGCCTCCATCAAAGCATTTTATTTTCGAGGGGAAACCCAATTGAGGGCCATCAGCCGCACAGTGTACTGGGGAAATCGCGGCCGGTGTGTGGTATTCACCAGGTCACGGTGGCACTATCACCTCCAGAGATACCGACTAAAATTCCGAGGTATTCCGTCCTACGCCTTTAATGCCAGGGTCACGTGTAAATAGCCTAACTTCCCGCTGGCCCTGGCAGGTGGTGGCCCATTGGCCTCTTTCAGTTCCGGGAGACTATTTTTGTCCCTCGACATCTTCTTGCTCTCATTGCGTGGGGCTGTTTGTAACGCGCCCCATGGGAGGAGAGGTGGTCGCGGGCGGAATACGTCGTACCCCTATCTCGAAGCTTCCATCAAACCAGAATCTACCCTACCTTCATGCAGGTAATTTTAAAATAGCGTGCAAATACTTCTAATTATACCATTACAATATATGGTAATTAATCACTTTGGTTAATTCATCCAATTTGAAACACAGAAAAGAACTGTCTAATATCAGCTAGTCTAGTAATGTAGTGTTTTGTCGAATAAGAAAACTTGATTTAAAAAAATAAAAACTTCGTTTAAAAAAAAACCAACTTCAAAAACAAAAACTAAAAATTATAAAATAACTTATTTCTAAAGTTATTATTATTAATATATATTATCTAAAACATCTTAATTAAAATTAAAAATAGCTTTAGAAATAAGTTATTTTATAATTTTTCAATCAATAAATAAAAAACGTTGATTTCTGGACGACGGGACAAAAAACTAACGTTTGAAATTCAATTTAAAAAGATGAACAATAAACATCACTTTAGAATTTAATTTGATTTCTGAATGACTTTATATTTAATTGATTTCTAAACGACGGAACGAGCATTAAAGGTTTGACAGGTAGAAACAGTTTCTAAGGGAAAACGAAATTGTTTTTTTACTATATCTCAAACATTTTTTTCATATTTACTCACCTTTTAAACCTTCCCTGGACTCCCACAAATAATTCAAAATCAAAATTAGCCAAATCAGTCCAGCCGTTCTCGAGTTTTAGCGAGACTAACGATCAGCAATTGTTTTTTATACTTATTTATAGATAAGTAAATGATGATGTACTTATACAAGGTTTACGCCCAAAACTACGGAAGAAAGTGGATTTACACATAAAAGAAGAACAAACAGGATGGAGAGTGCTGCAATTTCTCTTGCTTTCCCGGCTTTATGACTAACACTTTCATCACCGGAACTCAAGTCTTGAGACCTCTATGTAAACACCGAGACGAGGGTTTTCTGATGTATAACCATTTACTGGCTATGAAACCTTTTTTTACATTATTGTATGAGTTCAGCGGACAGGCAGACGGCCCACTTGATGGGTGGCGGTTACCATCGCCCATGGACATTTGCAACACCAAAGTTGCTAGAAATGCGCCACTGCTCTCTTAAGGGAGACTGGAACCTGGTCACTAATGCCGGAACGCAACTCAAGGTTGTCATGGCGGCGTACTCTAGACCAAGGTTTGTAGCCATCCAGTCGGGCAAATGCCCTACCACCTGGCTGTGGATTGTTTAGCTGCCTCTTACGACAGGCCACCCGGCCGCAATAAATTGTATTCTTTCTCCGTTCTTGCACGGATAAACCTCTTTGCAAAATTATTATTCCGTCATCTTTGAAATTTAATGTACTTTATTATCTCTAATATATAAAATTCTCGTGTCACAGTTTTCGTTGCCATACTCCTCCGAAACGGCTTGACCGATTTTGATGAAATTTTTTGTGCTTATCCGGTATCTATGAGAATCGGCCAACATCTATTTTTCATCCCCCTAAATGTTAGGGGTAGTCCACCCCTAAATTTTTTATTTTATTTTTTAGACAAAATTTTTAATTTCTATTATTTTTATGATACAACATACAAAAATACATTCAACCCTAGATTTTCAACCCTCTACGATCAACCCCTATTTTTTACCGGGCAGGACGACGTCTGCCGGGACAGCTAGTGTTATATAAAACTACTTACCCAGACAGCTCAAATTATCAACTGCAAAAAATCAAATCGGCACACCTCTAAATTACATGATAAAACAACAAGTAAACTAGTATAGGCGTTATGCTAGTGAAAAACTGACAACTTATTACGAAAGTATATTACAGTTAAAAAAATATGTTTATTATCGGCTTAAACAAAATCGTGGTACAATAGAGTACAATAATAAATAAATTCTTAGAAACCAATCATAATTTACATATCGCCTAATTCTAATTTATCATTCAGACAGTCCGAGTATTAGACGATTTAAGGCTATAAAACTATACATAAAAGTATATAATCCTCACCCAGTTTCACATATTTTCTCATAAAATTTACTAGAAAACAACACTAATGTATTACATTTATAATAAACTACAAGTACAAATTAAACAAACATACATACATAATTCATTTTTTTGTCTATAGTACCGCATTAAACTATGAACGGGCTAAGCATTTCTAAGAATCGATTCATAAATTAAACAATATCTGACGTAATTATCGTATAAAGTAATCATCAATGCAATACCTATCTAAATTACATACACCGCCAACACAGTAAGGACACAATATATTTGGTATGAAAAATTTGTAAATACTATATTTAGTTAAAGCACGTTTTTTTTTCTTCTGTATATAATTATTTTCTTTTTAATAAATGAATTAATGCTACATAATTTACCTATTCTAATAATATATATACAACTTAATTTATAAAAGATAAATACTACAAATAGTAAATAGGGTCCGAATCACCGTCAGTTGGGAACGTTCCCAAAACGCTTTCCGCATTACCACGTTGTATGGCAACGCATAAATGCGTTGCCCAAAATACAGGCCAGCGTTTTGGTTTCCTGAGACATCTATCAACCGTTTTGATAGGTCTCGATAAAGGCGATGGGCTTCTGGACCCCAGGGCACGAAAGTTTCGACACCAAAAGCCGCAAATATGTATACACTACCAACGGATGCGGATGGATGATATTTGTGGTGTTTTAGGTCCTCTTGTCGGGTGGCAGTTGCACCAGCTACCACAGCCGTATCGGGAAGATGGGGGGAGGGTGCTGCCAAATTGTCAATGTTTTTATATTAATATTTATAAGGTTCAACGTAGAGCGTTATACTGACGCGGTCTATTTAGTCTATTTTAATATAAATAACACTCACAATTATTTTGGGGGTGCGTTGCTTACCAAGTCCATAACAGATTATAACAAAGTTTGTAAGTCTTCAACTGGTACGAAGTAGCACCGGCAACTCCAGGGATCAGTCTCCAAAGTATATTTTATTTTATTTTTTATTTTATTTATTAAGGACAATAAACAGATATACACTAAAGTTACATAAGAAAAAAAAGGTAAATAGTACAAAGTCAGTGTTTATCCTACTACATTATCCACGAATATCAAGATGGTAGTGTACAATTTGTAGAGGAAAACTGAACAAATACAATTAAAACGCACACACACACACACACACACTCTCACTCTCTTACTCTCACTCTCTCAATTAAAAGAAACAAATCAACACGCTTATATACATAATTTACATTTACATATGTGTGTGTGTGTATATTTCTTTGGCTTCCTACTACTATAAACCACCCCAACAACTACTGTAAGCAACCGTCATTACCATCAACTTTCGATGCATATTTTTAATATGTACAAATTAAAATTATATATTAAAATTAAAAGTAAAACTTATGTATACATTTACAGATAACCTTGTATATAGCTCATTTTTGGAACGTTTCCCGCTGGCATGTCGTGATCTTAGATCCATTTTTACCAATAAGTTTGAATAGGGCTTTTTACTTTTAGCTGTCACATTTAGATGTCTAAGGGTCGCTTGCACAACGGTCGCCTATAAATAAAATTAGTCAATCATATTAAACGGCCTAAATACGTTTTACACAAAATGTATTTATTGACAGTTCTTTAAACATATTTAGCGGCAAATTTTGCGTTGTGCATTAGAGTGCTCCCTTAAGAGTGCAGCAGCGCATTTGTAGCACCTTTGGTGTTGCAAATGTTCATAGGCGATGGTAATCGCTTTCCCTCTAGTGGGTCATCTGCATGTCTGCTGAACTCCTGCAATAAAAAATAAATAAATAAACGAGTCACTATTCGTATTTACGGTGTTAAATTTAGTGTTTCTTAAATAAATTTAAGGTATGTTATACAAGCGGCCCTAAGATTAGTCTTAAGGCCGCTTGCATAATGCTGCTTAAATTTATTTAAGAAATACAAAACATTTTTAATACCCTTAAATACAATTAGCGTCTTGCACAACGCTAAGTTTGTTGTTAAAATGTTTAACAAATTTAAATTGGAATAAAAAGTAAAAAAGACGTAATTATCGATATTATTAATGTAGGTTACATAATTATTAATTAAACCTAGTTTGTAATAATTAACCATATTCTTATTTAAAATTTTACAGGCTTCATTTGTATACTTATATTTATTTGCATGGCTTTTTATGAATTATTGACGAAACAATTTTGTAATATCAGATATGTGTTAATAAACGCTTAGGTTTCATAACAATACCAGCGCACTAATCATTTTTTTATTAGATTTAATTTTGGAATTTAGAACAAAACGTTTTGAATATGTGTATCGTATTTTATGAATATGTTTGTGCTACTTCGACTCGTATACTGAATATACAGAATACTGAATGAACAGGCTTCCTTCAAAAACTTCACGCCTGTCTTAAGATTTCCTCGTTTTTATCGTATATTCCTTTATATTCTCTTTAACTGAATACACTATTCTGTCAGTTTTGACCGGCCCATGTCCATTTTACCAGTGGTAACATGGGTATCTATAAAAACATGTAAATAAGTTTAGATAAACTGCATAAATGGTATATAGCCTCTACAGAGATTTGAACCCACGTCACTGGAATGAGCCTTAACCAAGTAACTGCCACTATTTAATTACATCACGAACTAAACAAAGTAAATTACTATTTTTTGAACCAAAATTTAAATAGATATAAAGTACCAAAAATGTAATCAATAGTGAATTTACACCAAAAGCTACATGACTAGTCGTTTCAATTTTTCTCTAAACTTTAATTACCTATTTAGGGCCGCTTTCATAACGATCGCCTTTAAACAAAATTAGTTAATCATATTAAACTGAATAAATACGTTTTACACGAAACGTATTGACGGTTCTTTCAGTTCGTCCCAGTGCAATAAGCTAGTTGTATTTAAGGGTGTTAAATACGTTTTGTGTTTCTAAAATAAATTTAAGCAACCTTATACAAGCGGACCTAAATGTAATAATTCAAAACTTTAGAATATCAAATAAGCAGCAATAATTTATCAGCTTCCCACATTGCTTTTATATTATTATCAGGCACTTTCTTAAAAATTAATACATTATTATCTTAACTAAACTAGTTGTGCTACACTATAAAACAGGGCATTGTAACATATTACGTTCTTCAAGGGCTTGTAATCCGTTTTTCTCGGAATTCCAAAATATCAACAATTATAATGCTATTTAGATTAATATCAGGACGAGATTAACTTTGTATAACACAAAAACAAATTAGAATACTCATTATTAACTTCGATATTGGAATCTAACATCGCGTTTAATATAAAATTTAAACAAATAAGATCATTCATTCAGTATTATAATATCAAACATTTTTGCAATGTGTTGTCTATTTCACTTTTATCTTATACGAATTATTTAAGGTTTAAGTTAAGTGATAAAACAATCGCTCCTTCAATAAATCAATTATCATATTGTTAGTCAGATCAATGTATCGTGAGCAATAAAGAGAACTCATTATACAAAAATTTTTTGATATGTGCGAAAATTATATTATCAAAATCGATATTCCTGATTCAACGAATTATATCTTATCCAAGATAAAGTTATAAAAATTAAGATAGGTATTTGATTAAAACATAAAGCTTAAATTATTGAGATTTAGTATCTATCCATACAAATGTGAGAGACTCAATGTTTTCACACGGTGATATGGCGCGGAGTTTGAAATTGTTGATTTTATTCGTCGGCGGTGTTATGGCCAGCAGTGTTTGCGAACGATATGAGTTCGAGGACAGTTTTGAGAACAATTTTAGCAATATGAAAGGCGTGTGCACCGGTATGACGATGTGGGAACAGCGGGATTACGCAGAGATCGGTTTATGGAGCCCGTTCGAGCAAAGTGTAACGTTTATAACCCCTTTGACCTCTCTAAGTTGTGTGTCCTCGTATACGTTCCCAATGACAACTGGAGGTATTCTAGAAGTGAATATTTATATGGAGTCGGCAGCTATAAGTGATCAGATTACAGTGTTGGCAAACCAAGAAGTACCTGGAGGGAACGATGCTGTTGTCGGAACTATAAGCAATACACCCATGGATGCAGCTTTTGTCAGTGGATGGTATACTTTAAGGGTTACATTAATTGGAGTTGGGACTTACGATGGATATGTAAGTATTCTTGATCAGTGATTTGTTTACATTCTAACAGTATACGCTAGCAAATGTATTACGAAAGGAACCACATGTTTCACGAGGATTATAGTAAACTGATATGATGTCTTGAATGCCTTTAGATTTAGGTATAACTAAACTTTTGTTATATAAACAAAGCGCTAGTAAACAGAAAATTCCTAACATGAAAGTCAAAACTTAAATACCGCTTTCAAAACAAATGGTATCTGTTAAAATGAGAAAATTCGCCGTAAACAACCCAGAAACATATATTTCCTTTCTAATAGGAACAAGCAATAAGTAGCATTCTTTATAAATTAAATACTATAAAAGTAAGGTGATTATTAATTATGATTTACTTAGTAATACATGTAATAATACCACCAAAAACAATTTAAATCCAAAATGTATTTTTTTATTCAAACTGAGTTTTATTTATGTTTTGAATACAGATACAAGTCAAAAATCAAGTCTGCCGACTATTTACTATGCCTTCTTCACTATATTCTACGTTAGGTATTACCACTGTTTAAACCTCATAAATAGGTGTAATTGAGTTTACTTTATTATATCTACCCCGGTCATTTTTTATATATGTAAATCACTGTTTATAAAATGTCTTTGACCCTTTTTGGTTATTTATCCCCATTATATTTTGCTTAATTGATTATAGCTTAGATTAAACTCTTGTTCTCTTCTCTTACATTAAAATCTTAATATTATGTCTCTGACAATGTTTACCGCAATCAAGGAGGTCATCGCAAATTTGTACATTGTCCTGGCTTCTTAAAAGTAGGAGAGGTCAAATTGTACATTGTACACAAATCTAATTTCTCCAGACTTAAATCCGCGCATAACTTAGTTCTGGCTGCTAGTTCCGGAAACTTTTCATGAGAATATGGATTGGTTCCAAGAAATAATGACTTTGCAACTGACAGTAAAAAACAAATAAAAACGTTACAATTATATGACAGAAACAAAATAAAAACACTACAGCACATTATTACAATACATACCATTAGACCTGTATCCTTTTGATGCTTTCCATACACGTAATGAATCATTAATCCTGTCTGACATCTAAGAATTCATGAAAGCAACAAATTACTTGGATAAACAAGTTTTGTGTAACATTCCAAAAATATATACGTACCTAACCACACTTAACTAAACGTAGTTTTACATCATAAAACTATTAAGACCCAAACCCAGCAATAAAATTGTTAGAACTAGGCATGTTGCTGAAGAGTTTCTTACGCCATTTCTTCTCTTCAATACACATGTTGCGAAGCGGTGGTAAATTATGTTCGGCTCCCATAGAGTAAATAATAACCGTAAACAAAATTAAACTAAATAATTAAAATGAACATGTTGGCGGTTGGCTAAATAACAATTTAACAATACTCATTGACACTTGACTTGTCTTTGTCTTCCGTGATCACGGCTACTGAAAAATTGCCGAAATGTCGGAATAATAAAAATCAAATAAATTAACGCACTTGAAACCGTTTTAACGTACTTTTATTATGTATACTAGTCGTGAAAACTTAAGAAAATACCTATTTATATTTTTAGGAAATCTTAATCTAGTTCAATTGTGTAAGAAATTTGTACCTAATTGTTACTTTTTGTAACACGTAATGCTAACATCCGTATATCAGTAACGAAAAACTATTATAATGTACCTTTTAAGCCATATCAAGCCTCTCTCTATCTCCATTTTATCGTAAGCAACTTTTGGACCCAAATATATTTTTTGTTGCAAGAGTTATTTTCAAAAGTTATGTTCGCTTACGATAGCATTGGGGGAAAGGCTCGATATGTTCCAAAGATTTTGCGCCATTCTAATCCTCAAAAACAGGAATAAAGTTAAATTAAACTAAAGACAAAATAATATTAACATGTTTAGTCTTCAGCGGCTCATTCTTAACTAAGAACCGCCATAGCACTTTTACATGGGTCTTACTAAACTAAAGATAGGAAATTGCACATTTTTAAAAATGTTTTGACAATAAATAATATTTATATGATTTCTTTGTTTTTTTAGCTCAAGGCCCACTTGCATACCGATCGCCTTTAAATAAAATCAATTAATCATATTAAACTGCCCAAATACGTTTTATACAAAACGTATTGACAGTTCTTTAAACATATTTAGCGACAAAGTTTGAGTTGTGCAAGGTGCTAATTGTATTTAAGGGTGTTAAATACGTTTTGTGTCTCTTAAATAAATTTAAGCAACCTTATGCAAGCGGCTTTATCCTAAACTCCTTAATTCTTCTCAATGTTTATTTCCAAAGGAGTGCAATATACCATCAAAGATATAAATCTAAATTTAAAAAATATTTTAATTAATATAAGTTAATATAGACATTTTAACAGTTATAATTAAAATTAGAACCTTAAAATAAACTATTTATTTATGATATTATAAAATTCTAAGCATGTCATCTCGATACATTTTATGAGATTTCTTGTCGTAAAAACTCATCATCATCCGAGCGTTAAATCCCGGTTGCGTTCGGAGCGTTCACTCCGACGCCCAGGGTCCGCTTGCTTGTCGTAAAAACTATTGGGGTGTTTTTCACTGATCTACAGTAAATTATTAGACTTAAAATCTGCGCTACTTTTTTGCCCGAGAATCCCACTGGAGTTATCTCGGTAGCGATTTGTAGTTGTTCGGGTGCATAAAAATTAGCTTATTCCAACACAGTTTTCACTAAAACGATAGCTCATAATCTTTTTTAAATGCAGTGGTTCCTTGCGTCCCGCGAACACCGCGGGAACTTCAACAAGGGTGTACAAAGTTGCGGGTATATCCTAGTATACAAATAAAATGAACACAAAGAAAAAATAATTTTAGACCGCTCTATAAATTATTAATATTGCAATCTTATTTTTTATTATACGGTCATAAGAACGACATATAGATTTTTTTATCTAAATTATGTCTTGTATTGCTTCTTAAAAGTAACTAGTTATGTTATGAAATAGCCACATAAATAAAGCAAACGGGATTAGGAGAATAGACTAAAATCACTAAATATTTTTTTTTAAATATTAATTGTCTATAGTAACAAATTCAAATAACATTCAAGCTGGACAAATAACAACAACCGTGATTTGCGTTCCGGTATTAGTGCCCAGGTTCGAGTCTCCCTTAAGAGAGCAGTAGCGCATTTGTAGCGCCTTTGGTGTTGCAAATGTCCATAGGCGATGGTAGCCGCTTTCTATCAAGTGGGCCGTCTACCTGTAAACTAAGATTAAATAAAAAACATTAATGTGAAGTGAGAAGAGAAAAAAGCAATTGATAGATAGATAGATAACACTTTATTGTACACCATTACAGAAAATACAGATGAACTTATAGCCTAAACATATTCAAAATGTGCACAATGGGCTATCGCTAAGAAGCGATCGATTTCAATTGATTACATTTTAAACCAAAATTAATAGATAGTAGCATAAATTTTTGACATTCTGCAAAAGATATATTGTTCCATCATTCTAAGCAAAGTGTCGTACAGCTTTCTTAAATTGCCAAACTGATGATTTGCAAGTTGCAACCTTTTCATTGACTTGGCACTAAAGATCTATTGGATTTAGATCTGGGCTGTTAGCTGACCAATCTAAGACTGATTGCTATGTGAGAAATTCTTTGACGGTGCGAGCAGTATGCTTTAAATCGTTGTCGTGCGGGAATGTCTAAATAACCGGAAGCAAATCTTCAGCATGAGGTAACATTGTTTCTTCCAGTATAGTTTTGTATTGGAATTGAACTATGTTTCCTTCTATCAGCTTAGCAGTTCCAACACCATGTCCAAAAAAGTACCCCCAAATGTTCACATTTCTCCACCATGCTTTAGATTCACTTATGTACTTAGATGTTGAATGCCGAATGCTTTAATCGGAGTGCATCGTACATATCGTTTTCCATCAGAACATACCCTGCTTATTTTTATCTCATCAGAAAAGGAATATTTAGATATATAGATAACACTTCATTGTACACCATTACAGAAAACACAGATGATTTATAGCCTAAAAATATTCTAAATGTGCACAATGGGCGGTCCTATCGCTTAGAAGCTATCTCTTCCAGACAACCCGAATATATTTCCATTATCTAACTGTCCAGTTTTCATACCTTCTTGCAAATGCAAGTCGGGCTTGCCTATGGCAACAGTTTCAACATGAGCACCTTCCTTGCTATCCTTCCGTACAATCTTTCTTCTGCCAAACTATTCTTTTCTCAGCTCATTAGGCCCTTTAAAAGGATTTTGTTTTGCCAAACAAACGATATTTCGATCATCTCGACGAGATGACTTTCTCTTTTTAAGTACACGCGAAATATTGAAGTATGAATGAATGAAAACACTTTTATGTTCACCAAAAATGAAAACTACGGTCTTAAAACTAAGTACAGTAAATTTTGAACAAAGGGCGGCCTTATCGCTTAAAGTGATCTCTTCCAGGCAACCCCCCTAAACAAAGGAAAATCTTAAAACAACAGGGGCGGTGAAGACAAAGTAATTTGATACGTGGCAAGATCAGCGTGGAAAATCATCGTTTTTGAGCATTGCAGATAGTCGGCTATATTTTCAAACGACCAATTCTTCTCGCGAAGTTTTATTAATTAATTCCCTTGTAGATTTGTCATGACTTTCATTGTTCCCCATTGTTTTCATTTGAAACAATCACCTTTTAATACTTTACATCACTAAATGGCGCCAAAATTATACGCATAGTGAGTGACCTACAACTACAGAGTGTTTTCTACTTAAATTTAATAAAATATAATACACTATTCAAATAATAACATGTCATTAATACCAAGTTCAGATCTAATGTAAAAGATTACCTATTTATTTTTTAGGCAATCGTGTCAACGAATGTACCGTTAATGTGGAAAAGTTTGCGATACCGAAAAGAATATAAAAAAATACATGCAATTATTTATAGTTATTGTTTGAAAACATCTTCCCTTTAAATAAGTGTTCTTAATTATATGACCGCCACTGTATATAGTTGACGACCACGGGCCATAGAATGGCCCCGTATTTTGGACCATGGGACGGCCAAAAGATAGCGTCCCTCTATTATATATTTTTATTATATTTTATATTATATTACAATCCAAGTAGTAAGTACAATTACTTCTTGCAGACCACTATTTAGACAAAAATAAATATTAACTCTAGCTGGTTTATACATATTACAAACACTTTAAAAAAATCAAGGCTAAATGTCTGTTTCTGAATTATTTAGTTACATTAAATGATATATATTTATTTCATTATTTTTTCATAACCTGCATGCGCTCATGATTTCAAAATATTATTCGTCAATTTGATCTTACAGCTTTTTATGTATGTACCATAGAATTAGAAGTATTATTTAAATGTAATATTTATGTTAGACGAGTGACATGTGGGATTTATAATAATACTAGCGGCCCCGGCAGACGTTGTCTTGCTCTGAAAAAATAAAATCTAAGACCCGATCCCAGCGCCACCTACCGGTTCCAATTGTGGATTTAAACCATCCGGGGACCCACTAAAACACAAAAACAAAATCGCTCCCCGTTGTTAAGAGGATTCTAGAACCCGATCTCAGCGCCACCTACCGGTTCCAACGGTATAAAAACTATCCTATCTTTCAAGTTGGATCAAACTGCACACGGTGTGCAAATTTGATTAAAATCGGTTGAGTAGTTTAGGAGTCCATCGCGGACAAACATCGTGACAGGAGATTTATGTATATTAAGATTGAAACGAAATGAAATGAGGTTGTAATTAATGCAAAGTTTCTGTTAGTCGCAGACAAAGTATATAACTGTATTAAACTTGGACATAAAGGTTAATTTTAATCTTCTGTAATATTATATAATAACAAACTAATAATTAATAAAAAAATAAATGATAATTAGGCATATTAGTTTTTAAGAAAAAAAATATGCCAGAAAAAGGCGAAACATGTTCTCAACATAGCAAGTAAAGTAAATAAAGTTTCATAAAATAAATATTTTCATTTTTCATTTCTTTCAATCGAAGTGAATTTTAAATTAAATTATATTTCTAAAATTTAAATCACTTTATTCATCTAATATGTTAATATTTTCTAAAACTATACCTAAACACATCTGGTTTAGATTTTACTATGATCAACCCTCATGAATTATATTAATTCAAACAATAATGCCAGATTTATTTATATTATCTAAATATTATCTTTATCATTATCTTATTGAAATTTAAGATAAGTAAACTCCATACAATGTCTAATGTAAATTAACTACCAATATTTAAGTGTATGAATGGGCAGAAACATATAAAATATAAGAGGTTAGAAGTTGTTGCAATAATTGTATTAACCGAACGACGTCAAAAATAATTAGGTAATCAATATAAAATTATATTTTATATATTTATAAGTACATAAAACAATTAATGTCCTACAAAAACATTAATAAACTGAGGTGGTAAATGTATCAGATCACGGCCATAGGAAAGCATGCCCAGAAAGGCTGCGTTCCACTCTGTATGACATTGCTGATTCTCTTTATGAAATAACACCAACACACTAAACACGACTTTCAAAAATTTCCTAACAAATTTTCAAGAAATTATACTTCCTTGTTCCAACATGCCTGATTTATCGTATTATTACATTTCTATTAAAATATATTAGCTAGTCTAAAATCTTATTAAAAGTACTAAAATGATTTACGAGTGAGTAAAAACATGTATATATTGTTAAAAATATAAATAAATATAAAAAAGTTGAACTGTAACGATTATTTATTAAATAATTCAAAACATGAGTGGATGAAGGTGATAGTCGCATAATTCCAATTCTGAGTAAATCGAGATAAAAGTTTTACTTTTATTTTAAACTGAACTGAACTTAACACCTTTTTCAACTCTTTATTTTTTTTAATATGCCTTATATCTATGATCTAAGGTCTGTAGTCATTTGGTATTGACTTATAACCTTCATCTACGCAAAAAAAAAGCAAAAAACCGAATATGCGACATATCACCTTCATCCACTCATGTCTTCAATTGTGTAATCTGTAGCGATCTATTATAGCCTTAACAGCTAAGCTCAGTAGCGCGCAGCACTTGCACCGCTCGCCGCTGCGTCATATAAAAAATCATATTATTATTTAAACTAATGCCGGGCAGTGAAATTTTCTTTTAAAATAAAGAACTTGAATGTATAACGCGTATTACTAAAAAACAATAATGCAATCGTACTGAGAAGTCATTAAAATTTAAATTTATTTATTTAAAAGGTAATAAAAAATATGATAAAAAACAAATGAAATTTGCAAATAATGTTATGTGAAATTATAGATATTTTACTATAATCGCTGAAAATTTCGTTAAGTTATCTTATAATTATTTTTTTAATTTAAAGTACCGAAAATGTTTATTGTAAAAAAAATTGTTGTTAAATTCAAAATTTTCAAAAACTTTGAAGGTTTTAGGTATGACTTCTTTCAATAAATTTATTTTAATCAGTTTTCTATCATCAAGTGGTATAAGGGGGGTCCACTTGACGTGATCTGACCCAAGGGCGATTGGATCTACAACAAAGAGCGGTAACAACTCTCTAAACTCAACACTAAAAATTTGTTTAAAAAATCAGTTTTTTTTGTATAGGTATATTGTTTGTTTGTTTGTATTCTGTAATGTCTCTGACTGTCTTAAAACACAATCATTAGTTTTCTTAAATCATTTTCTTTGCTTTGAAATAGAAATGAAACAAATTGAATTGCAACGTTTCTTAATCTATATTTTTCTGAATAAATTAATATTATGTTCAACATTTCGACCGTTACAATATTTACAGAATTCAAGTTTGTACATGCATTTGATTGAATCATTTATACATTTTTGACAAAAATTATAAAATCTTTAATAAGAGATACATCTCTTATTAGAGATTTTATAATTTTTGTACGCAGCTTAGCCGCGGGGAAAACTACATAACATACATACATACATAACTTCACGCCAGGTCCCTTGCGGGGTAGGCATGAACAACAGTGCGCCACACAGGCCCATTCTTACACACCTCACTTGCTTCTTTGACATTCATAGCTCTTGTCATGCACGCTCGTCTGTTCTTAAGGCTCCTAACATCACCTTCTGCTAACACATGATCAATTTGATCATGGAAGGTGTGTCGTGGCCTTCCGCGACTTCTGATCCATCCACTTTTGCATTGTATATCTGTTTAGTCATTATTTTATGATACATTCTTTCCACATGCCCGAACCACCGAAGCATTCCTTTCCTTACCTTCACCCCGACACTCTCTTTCAGACCTACTCTCTTTCTTACTTCGGTATTACGAATGCGGTCCGCGAGCGTCACTCCGCAGATTTTGCGCAGTGCTCGCATCTCGACCGCGTTTACTCTACTTTCATGCTCTCTATTCCATACCCAACTCTCGCTTCCATACGTGGTAGATAGTACTAAATAAGAGTGACGACAACCTATGCATTGTTGCAACTATGCATTGCAAATACATGAAAAATATTTTTAAATTAGAGATGGTCACTAGACTGTGTGGAACACGAATGGAACTTTTCTTAACATATATTTTTCTTAGTGTAGGGTCCCTGGTTTTCTATCTATAGTTAAGTCTTTCTTTTGTTTTGTATAAAGAAAATAAATAAATTAAAAAATGACATTGCGGCAAGCCTAGTAAACGATGCGACTTGAACTGTGTGGTTTTGATCCTCTACAAGTTGGTGCTACTTCGGACAACGGATTAATATACCAAACCAGCGAGGTATCGTAGCCAGTCTTCTGGACAACTAATACATAGAACTCTTCGTGCAAGAAAACAAAAGAAGACTAATTCCTGCGGCCGGGCAGCCTGTCGTAAGAGGCGACGAAACAACCCACAGCCAGGTGGTAGGGCATTAGCCCGACATCAATGGCTATCACCTTTGATCTAGGGTACGCCGCCATAACAACTTTGATCTTTGTTCCGGCATGCGTAGACAGGTTCTAGTTGCTCCTTCAAGGCCGGCAGCACAATGGCAGCTATGGTATTGCTAATGTCCTTTGGCGACGGTAACCAATTTCCATCATAGTTATGCCGTCAGCCTGTCTGTTGTGCTGCAGCAATAAGTAAAAAAGTATTTTTGTTGTATCGTGTTAAGGGATTGTTTTTATTAGTTTAATTTATAAATATTGTACTCGTTTACATTTAAGTAAAATCAATTAGTTAATTAAAAAAACGGTCTTATAAATCTTATACAATTTTCTGTACCTAATGTTATTAAACCATTTCATTTGCAGCCTTGTCATTGTGCTAAACATTAATAAATCTGAGGTATAATAAACATCTAAATTTGATCTATGTATTAAATAAGAGCAATTCAAGCATTAAAAATAAATATTACAAAACCTGCCATACACAATACAACATTATCTAATATTTTAATAGAGGAGCTCAGATAACTTATTTACACGTTAAAAAAACCGGACGGTATACATAACGTCACACGTGTTCAAAGCGAATTGCCGGGGTTCATTTACCCGTAGTCTCATTGGTCGGGTATTTATGGCACGTATTTACACGGTTTTTTTATTACTATTGCCTGACCGTAAAATACTTCTACTTCAGCCAATTTCGGTCCACTGCTGGACGTAGGCCTCCCCAAATACGCGCCACATATCCCGGTCTCCCGTTTTCCTCATCTAGCACATGCCATCTTGCGCAAGTCGTCAGTCCACTGGGCTGGTGGGCGTCCTACGCTACGTTTGCCGAGACGTGGTCTCCACTCCAGGACTCGTTTTCTCCATCGGCCGTCGGTCCTGCGACAGACGTGGCCGGCCCACTGCCACTTCAAATTGCTAATTACTTGTGCGAGCTATCTCGGTTACTTTAGTTCTCTTACGGATGTCCTCATTTCTGATCTTATCCGGAAGAGAAACACCTAACATAGCTCGCTCCATAGCCCGTTGAGAGACTTTGAATTTGTGGACCAGTCAAGTGTAAAATACCTACTACATTTATATAAATGCACTAATTTAAATAGAGAACATGGAGGGTAGAGGTAAGAAGACCATCTCAGTATATTAAAAAATGGCCAGTGAAGGGCAGCAAATTAAGATGGCGCCATAATAGCAAGTGGAAAGTATTAAAAAATAGCGCCACAAATAATTAGAGACGGATACTAAATTAAAGATTAAAAAAGGGAAGAAAGACTTCCTCTTTGTCACCGCAAAAAAATATATACAAACAGCTCAATACGAGAAAGTCTCAATACTTTGACAAGTTATATTTTTAAAATTTTTCAACCCAGCACAATTCACTTCGTTTATAACTGCTAAATTCATATCATTTCCATTACCTACACTAGCGCTATTTTGACGACTTTTCGAACCATAATTTGCTGTTTACAGGTGGGCACTTATTCAACTGATCCCCCATACTAGATGGTCCTCCTTACTTCTACTCTCCATAATAGATAATAAAAACTTAGTATTAACTTTAAATGCTAACAAACTATATTGGATTGTAAATTATTGTTTACATAAATTTCCTCATTTAGAACATGCAGACATGTGACAGTTGTATAAATAACTCTTGTATACTAAAGCCTAGAAGAGCCTTTTCGCTAATAAAAAGTGATCCCTTCCTAAGAACCCTAGACAAGGCTTTATAGAAATAACTTGTGGACCCGGCGGACGTTCTCCTGCTTTCAAAAATGAATATCTCAAACCCGATTCCAGCGCCATCTACCGGATCCAATCATGAATATATATCATCCCGGGACCTATACGAACATAGACAAAAAATCCATCATACTCGGTTCATCGACTTAGGACGGTAGATGGAGCTGGAATCGAGTTACAAGACTTTGTTTTGTGTGTATTTAAGTGGGTCTTATGGGTGGGTGGATGTACATGCACGAAGAGAAAAAATGTATATATGAATACAATATGCCCACAATGTTGGAAAAACTGTCTAAATGGTTTAGACTTTAAACCAATATATTTTCACAAAACGAGATTTGTTTTTTTTAATGCTAATAATAAAGTATAATTTTATACTAAATACAACACAAAAAATAACAAGAAAAATATAAAACATGGTGCTAAAAATCTTTTAATTCAATGATTTTAATCATTGATAAATTCAATGTTAAACATTGCAAAACGATTCCAAAAATATAAATAATTTATCTGAATAATCAACAAAATCAATGTTTAATCATAATTAAAATTTTAAAAAAACATAATCCTTAATTACGTATAGATAATTCACAAGTTCAAATCACAGTTACCTATATATTAATCGGGTTTTCAAAATATGCTATTGTCTTACCTTTTGTATTTACAAGAAACTAATTATACTATTATAACTAATTATATATATTATAACTTGAATGAAATATAATTTATTTGCTATTTATGGTACATAAACAATATTTAAAGTAATGATAATTAATAGTAAAATTAAATATGTTTGTATGTATATATTGTTACAGCTTAGGTTCCGAGAAAGACAATTTCCACGTACAGATCTGTAAAAGCATATTTTATTACGTGTCGGCATTTGAACTAATTGTAATCCTTTTATGATCGCCTTCTTTTGTTCAATTATTTATTGACATACGTTTCTAGTTATTGTGGAGAACAGCCTATTATCCTACTGTATTCGTTTACAGCCGGCTAGGAGCATCATTAGCCATGTGTTGCGGATTATAAGTACAAGCTAATTCTAGGAAATTATGTCGACGTAGCCGGGCGGGAAAATTTGCTTTTGTGAAGTATAAAACGATGGCCTGATTGAGAGAGGTGGTCAGTTGAGCAACAACTACGATCTAGGCGTGACGTGTGTACATTGGTGAATTTAATAGTGACGGACTTTGCGCGTTTTATTGAATTACGACCTTCTGCATTACGTTTGTTTTTGTTGCGTTTGGTTATATTTGTACCTGTGTTATAGGTGTTTGTATAGTTCTAATAAACTATATAATAATTGTAACGGCATTTTAATGCAAATCCCGCAAAGTCGTAACAATATGTATGTAGTTTAAGTTCAACCTAATAGTTCATATCAAGATTAGGTTAAATATTTCTTTATGTTTGGTTGCCTGGAAGTTATTGCTTGATGCGATAAGGCCGCCTATTACAATGACATTATTGTAATCGTGTCTTTTGTAGTTGTGTTTGGTGAACAATAAAATGTAATCGATTCTATTCTATTCTATGGTTCAACTTTAAACAAGTCAAATAAATTGAAATACCGTGTAAACTCAATATAACTACAATAAAGGGACTGTGAATTTTATGACGTTATAGAGAGTTGTCGTTAAATAGAGCAGTCTGTTATTTCTGTCTGACGTCTTTTGCAAACAAAATAAGTAAAAAATTACTGGTGGAGTTATTTTTTACTTATCTTGCGATATTGAGGCATCTTGGTATAAAGAAGTATACCTAGAAATTTCGGTATGCATGATGCCGACAGTCGAGTTTATTACGAGTAGAATAATAAAGCGATAAAAGAACGTACACATCTCCGCAGTATTTACTAATTTTGACAACTTAAAAGTTACTTTTTATAACTTAATTGTTGTCGTTATTGAGAGTGGGGTGTATAATGCTTTAAAGAGTGTGTCATTGCATGGAAAACAAGTTAAACCAACAAAAGCCAAGCGATTTCGACGCTTAAGGGAGTTTGACGTTAAATCGAGTGACGTTACATAGAGTTTACACTGTGCAAATTTTTTGCAAATTGATAGAGCGTCGTGGCCTCGTAGATTTCCTTCAAGCATAGTAAACTGTTATGCTCGACCGAAAACATAACCTATGAGGTCATAAGCAGGAATGAAATGTAATACTTTGCATTAAAATATAAAATAATTTTTGAGCTTGGTACAAATATTATAAAAATAATAAACCTTATAATTATCGTAATACTCCTGATACTGTACATTTATCTCATTCTCTCGTAGGCTATGTGTGAATTGCACGCAAACTATTTTTTTTAATCTGGTCATTTTAAATCATTTACACAAAAAATCCCGCAGAATTCCCAGGAAAAGTAGCGCTGAATTGAAGTCTAAGAATTGACTGTCGATCAGCGAAACCGTATCGAAATCGGCGAAGTACTTTTTACGTGAATCCCGAACAAACAGACTAGAAATCTAAAACAAAATGCATCATGTTCTGCGTCGTTTATATAGTCTATTCCAGTTGTTTTTTTACAGACACGGCATCTAAAGAATTTTATTATTTTATTACAGACTAACTACATATATACAAATAGTCTAATGACCAGTTCCTGACGGACTTCAAGATGTTGTAGACATTTTTTTTCTTTTTAGGTAGAAGTCGGTTTTGTTTTTGTTAAAAAATAAATAAATGTAAAGTTCGTTTGAAGCCTACATTAATTCAACAGTTAAATACTAAATAGTATTCAAGACAATGGCTTCAAAAACCTCACAGTTTCCGTATTACAACAGTATACGAAGTTATTTTCATATTGCACTACGATTAGCTCCAATTCTAATCAAATCAAATCAAACCAAAATAATGTATTGTATAAAAACATGGTTTTACAATAGGTCTTGTTGTTATAAGCTGAGCACATGTTATTTGCCGGTTAGGCGTACATTTTTTTTGAAATATTATATTAACCTATAATTATAATAATTATAACATTATCCAAATAGTATAAATATACTATTTGGATAATGTTATAAGTATTATGACTAATATTTTAATCTTAAATTTATACATATAATAGCCTTAGATTTACAATATTTAATTTACGACGCACAATTTAAATTTAGATTGGTTTGTAGTGATATTTACATAGTACAATTATTATATATATATTTAAATACTTCTCGGAGGGAAGCTATAATTATTGGATGTATTTTTGACTGGATGTATAACGCACAATATCATTTGTTTACAATTTAATTACTTCTAAAATTCTTAATTTAATTTAATTAGATTTGTTAAATGTTTCTATAACTTAAAGATCGTTCTAACCTAATAAAAGTTATGAATATTGTAATTTAATAAACGACCAATCAGAGCAGAGCATATGGCGGAGCGGGGTCTAGGACGCCCTCTATACTTTGGTAGTATCTACTTCGGTAGACGGAGGAGTTTTTGTGACACATTGGGTTGATGGCAGCAGGTCGAGTTGGACCTTAGAGTATTTTTAAAGAAAGTGTTTTAAGTTGGAAGTATGAGCGGGTGCCCTGAACCCGCTGCTCGGTCTAAAATATGTTAAAATGTCTCTTAAATCTAAATTAAAATTGTATAAACCGTTGGCCTCGTGTTTTATGCTCGCATTTTATCCTGATGACGCCCACTAAACCTGCAATAACTAAAGGAGACGTCGTGAGAACGAGGCCGTTCTGCGACATACTTAATATTCTAACTTATCATTTATATTTAAAACTTATCATTAAGGAACTCAGTTACACTGTAGTAGCTTTTTCTTATAAGTACTTTTTTTAGTCGTGATGTGATCGTCTGAAACAGAAAGTAATATAAATATAGCTATATATAATAATATAGCGCATTTAAATTTTTAATTCATTTATTCGGAATATGGGTAAAATATGAAGGTATTATAATTAGTCGTTGAGTACTTCTGTATTTATATATGCTGCCGGTAGCGGCGTGTCATACATTATATTTAAACCTAGTTTAAAGAAAATGTAAAGTTTTTGTAACGAAATTTTAAAACAAAGTGTTGTTCCGTCTGTCTGTCTTCCCATAGGTTTTACTATTGACTCTATAGAGTAGAAATTAGGCCGAAGAGTGTACTTTATATGCTACTCAAAACAGCATATCGCACGTTTAAGTAAACAAAGAAATAAAATATATAAGTCTATTACGAGTTGTTCTTTTGTTTGTTTACAATCTTCTTCTTATATATAAAAATGAATGTTTGTCTTATTGTTGTTGTGCATGAGCCAAAGAAGGTTTCTGAGTTGGTTCACAATGGCTGTCGGTATGTAGATTGAAGCTTTTCCGGGCAGGAAGACGTCACCCGGGACAGCTAGTAAATTATAAAAGAAAATCATTTAATAGTGTTGAATGATGTTCAACTTTAGCTGAATGTGTAAATATTTAACTTATTTAAAAAAGTAAACTAATTCTTAAGACAATTAGAACTAAATTGCACAAGTTGAAATACACCAGCGATCCAAGGATTCTTTTTGTCAAAAGAGAGATGAGTAGAGAAAAAATTCGCTTTATAAATAAAACAATATGAAAAATAAATCTCACCTGTTTTTAATAGAGATTTATTGAGGTTTATTATGAATCTTGTCGCAGTAGTTAGTAGAAAAAAAGGAATAATCTTTTATTTCACCAACTAACAGTCCAATTGCGTTGGAGCTACTTTGTTTTTTATGATAAGTTCTTACGCTTTATAATTTAATCTCCAAACTCCTGATTGTTGAGTTATTTCTTTGTTTTATTAAGCTTGCGATGTACATACATGGTAACAAACCAATATTACAATGAAATCATAAAAGAAATATTAATAATTGCATTTCATTTATTTATTTTATTGCATGAGTTCAGCCGACGGCAGAAGGCAGAGGGCCCATCTGATGGAAAGCGGTTACTATCGCCTATGGACAATAGCAACACTCTGTAAAAAGAGACTGGAACCTGGCCCCTGATGCCGAAACACAACTCAAGGTTGTTATGGCGGCGTACTGTAAATCAGGGGTGGTAGTCAACCAGTCGGGCAAATGCCCTATCACCTGGCTGTGGGTTGTTTTGTCGTCTCTTACGACAGGCTGCCCGGCCGCAGGAAATGTATTCTTTCTCTGTTTCTGCTCAGACAAATAAATGTTGGTGTCGTACATGCATCCGAGGGTTTGCTTATTTCAGTCTATACAGGCGTATGAGGTATGGGTAACTAGGCACCCAAAATATTAACCCAGTGAGGAGTGACATAATTATTTGCTTCAAATCGTAAAAATTCTGCTTCAATACAAGAAGTCAGCTGCTGCCTTTTGTTCTCCACTTAGCACATAACTAGTTGCTCTATTATGAAACCGTTAGCGCTATCAACCTTCACAACGTGAAATCACCATTTCTTGACACTTTTCACTGGACCTGATACATTTTACAATAAAGTCTAAAACACTTTATGTATCTTGCTTTTATTTTACTTGCAATAACTTCACCACAAGATTAATTGTAATTAATGCTTATATTATTAGCATCACCCATGACGATATCATTATTAAGAAAAAAAGGAAAAACTAACTACCACCTAAATTTTTCTTACGGCATTTGGTATCGAGTCAACGATCATTTTGGCTATATTTGTCACCGCAAACGGTCTTATAGCGAAGAGCCTCGAATTTTGCTTAGAAAGGTTCTCGCTAACATTTGGGAGAAGGGCATTATAAAGAAATAATGAAAAACTAACTACCACTTAAATTTTGCTCACGAAGTTACCGCCATGTGGTGTCGAGTCAATGATCATTGTGGCTATAGTTGTCTCCGTAAACGATCTTACAGCGAAGAGCCTCGACCGTTGCTTAGAGTTGCTCTCGCTAACATTTAGGTCAAGGATCAGATACAACAGAGAGCAATTTTAGGGTACGAATAGTGAGGAGGTTTCTGTCTCTGGAGCCCTAAACGTCGACAGCTTGGATACTAGGCTTCGATACCGACGCAGCATTATCTTAGGCTTTTAAATAAAATTCAATGCTTAAATTTTGATATTTCTTGCCTCATTTAAACTCATTTTATAATTATGTCCCAACACGTATTTGAGCACGTGGCTATATCCGCTCGGTTAAAGTTATAGCAAGCAGAAGTAGCAAATGAGTAGGCGGCTTTAAATATCAATTAGCAACCGTATTTTAGTCTAAGTCTACCATTTTTAGGCATTACCCTCATAGCAGCGAGGTGGAAATTGTAATGCTCTTCTGTCTTAAAGGAAACGTGTCACTGCCGTTGTACCATGTAATCACCGCCAAATTATAAAAACCGGTATAATATAATCTATCTCGCGAGATTGTAAGCTGTCGAAATATTGTGAACCCTAAATACTGCTTACAATTTAACGCATTATTTATCTGTAGATTATAATCTATCGACTTAAAATCATCAAATTGTGATATGACATGTGATGTAGGTCATTCTGTATCAATAGAGATAGATATAAAACACAGGTGTCAATCAAATAATCTAAATACACAGTTGTTACATCGAGTATGTATTTATTGTTAAATAGGTAATCAATAATTCTGATTAAAAAAACATTAAAACATAAAAAATATGTTTTTCATTTTTTTGTTACCCTTAAGTCATTTTTTTCCTTAGATTTTTTATAAGAGAATTTTTTGTTATTTTTCTTATTATTATGTCAGAATTATTGATTATCTACTAAATAATAAATATATAGTGAATGTCACAATTTTTGAAGTTCATTTAATTTATTTGACTGATATAAATAAAACACAGGTGGTATTTTATTACTAAATCTACGGACACAAAACTTTTTTTTTTTTGAGGCGAGGGAAAATGACTAACCGATTTACGCACTCTCTGGGCCGTCACTAGGAAACGGCACGAATCCACGGGGGGCGGTAACGCTAGCAATTGTATGCTTTATTTTGCGTTCCGTCCGCTATGGACTACACAGAGGAGTGTGGAGACTCCGAGTGATGCCGCACGGGCGAGCAACCTCAATACCCACTAAAAACCCCCTCCTCCCTGACGACCCTGCGCTTTTGTGTGTTGGAAAGACTGAGATATAGAACATAGTTACGCAACAGTCGATCCAGCGCAATAAAGTGCTCGAAGTGTGCCCTGGGAGAACACACTCCACTACGAAACAGGGGTAGTTGTTAAATCCCTTGCTTTACCTAGTAGCTAAGGCCCTCGTTCCGGATCCTAACTCAGGGAGGGAAGTAATGCGCGTACCTGCCTCTCCGGGTGCCGGCTGAAGGCCGGCGACCTCGAGAAGAGACCGTAGTACGCGCCGAAGGACTTCGCTCCCTATCCCTTTCTGCGGCCTCTTTCAGAGACATTACTGCCTCACAAAAAGAAACCGCAGCATCCCAGCGGTCGTCGCTCTGCAACATGGCCGTTACCAAGTCGCCGAGCGATCCGACGGCTCCTACTTTTGTCTCGAGCTCGAAACGCTGCGGCGTCCAGGCAGCGCACTCGACAAGCGTATGAAACGCCGTATCGGGCGCGCCACACTGTCGGCAATCCGGAGAAGGCAAGCAGCCCACAATGCGAAACAGATACTGATCGAAACAACCGTGTCCGGTCATTATCTGTGTCGTCCTGAAGGTGAGGGTTCCGCTAGTGCGGTTGACCCATTCCTCCAGCTGTGGCCTGATTGCATCCACCGTAAAGCCGCCGGCCGCAGGGTGTTCGAGGTCACGAGACCAGTCGACGAGGCAGCAAGCGGTTTCCCGCTTCCTGACCGTCTCTATCTCGACTTGACAGAAGGTCAGTCCTCTAGCTAGGGCATCCTGCTGGGTACGACGAACCCTGGACAGGACGTCTGCCTGGAGAGGCCAGGGCAGCTCGCCTGCCAAGAGTGCCGGACATAGAACTATTTACCGTAAGACCGAGCAATCACTGCCAATCAGCCAGCGCGCGAATTACGTTACATAGAATATTATTTCACAAATTGACGATTTCAATTAGAGAGATTAATCTACTGAAAAAAAATACGTTTAATTGAAAGCAGTATGTTACGGTTCACAATATTTCGATAGTTTACAATCTCACGAAACAGATTATAATCTGACGGTGAAATATATATTATTTCCACGTGTCGGGAATAGTTTGAGACTTCAATTATTGAACAGCACCATCTATTGGCTTGTAAGTGTTCCACTACACGATAATAATATTCTTAAAATTCTTACTTACTTATTTGCAACACCAGGAGTGTTATCAATACGCTGCAGGACACACTTTTTTCGAAAAAGTTCTTTCTATATTCTTTTTCCAACATCGTTGCGTATTCGGACATGAAGAATCTCTCTCTTGACGGTTATTAACTTGGCACCTGGAAAGTGATATTTAAAGAGGATTATTATTTATCTAAATTAAGGACCGCCTGCATAACGTTCCTTTAATTTATTTAAGAAACACGAAACGCATTTAACACCCTTAAATACCATTAGCATCTTGTACAACGCAAAAATTATCGCTAAATATGTTTAAAGAACTTTCAATTCGTTTTGTGTAAAACGCATATTTAGGCAGTTTAATATGTTTAACTCGTTTTATTTAAAGGCAATCGTCATGTAAGCGACCCTAAGATTTTTACTGTCAACTAAACTAACTTCAAAATACGGTTTCTTAAAATAAACATAATTGAAACACAACATATGTGAATACAAAAATAAATTACATATGTAGCTATATTAAAAACTAGAACTAAATAAAAAGGGTATGTGAAATGAGTGAAGTGTTAATTAAAATCCAAATACCTTTTAATTTTAACGTTTTTGATCAACTTTCAATCAGCACTACTAATAGTCGGTTCTTATATCTTACTTTTTATTCACTTGCTCTTGACACGGATGAATTTTGACATTACTTGTATGGACCTAATGTTACATTTTACCGATTAAGACAAATGAACGGTCGATTATATATAGGAACCCGCTTTAAGTAATTTAATTACTCCCCATTATAAATCTTTGAAAGTAATTGTATTACAACTTCTATATTTATCTAAAATAAGAACCTGAGATAAATAGAAACAATTTCTTTCGCTAGACGTGTTGCTGGGGAGTTTCTTGCAGCTTCTCCTTTAAACAGCGATAACACGTTACGAAGTGTACATAGAATAGGAAGTAGATTTAAATATTGACTTATATGTATGACTTTTAGAGACGATTCTTCTATTCTCCGGTGAAACTTATTTTAAATAAAAACTTTTGAATCTGAATAAAAAACTTCTAAAAGTGCTTTCATTACAATCTTTACTTGAACAGATGTAAAACTTCTTTGAAATTTTATCGAGAAATACTTAAGTTAGTTAGTCTGTTTAAGCACAATTAGTCATTATTCATTCAAATTATTTATTAATCCGTGCAGGAACGGAGAAAGAATACAATTTCCTGCGACCGGGCGGCCTGTCGTAAGAGGCGACAAAACAACCCACTGCCAGGTGGTAGGGCATTTGCCCGACTGGATGACTACCAACCCTGGTCTAAGTATGTCGCCATAACAACCTTGAGTTGTATTCCGGCATTAGTGACCAGGTTCCAGCCTCCCTTATGAGAGTAGCAGTGCATTTGTAGCACCTTTGGTGTTGCAAAGGTCCATAGGCGATTGTAACCGCTTTCTATCAAGTGGGCTGTCTGCCTGTCTGCTAAAAAAAATAGTTTGTTAAATCTAGTATTAGCTCAAAATACATAAACAAACACGAATCTGTATACTTAATAATAGTAAAAGATGTGTTGCTGGGTAGTTTCTTTTTCTTCTTTCATTGTAACTAAAATTACTTTAATTGAAGCGGTGGTAGTCATTACTTTCAATAAGTTTAAGATTCCGTGGTGAAATAAATACATTGATTTCCATTTATAAAATGTACAATGTTACTTAACACATAAACAGTAGTAGGGGAGAGTTGTGACATAGTTGATTTCTTATTATTAGGTTATTGATTGTTTTAAAGTAAGAACATTTTTAATTATGTCTTTTGCTAGATAAATACGTTTAACGGCTGTTGTGGTCGGTGAAGAGAGATATCGTGATTTTATAAAGAAGCAGCCTTTGTGTTATTTCAAAAATATAAACTCAACTGTATCTAAAAATCTCCATAAGTAAATCTAAGTGTTTTTTATAAAATACATACACAGTATACAAGTAAATCTCGCGACAAGCTTTTATGAACTTAGACTAAAAATATAACTAGTTATGTACAAAAGGCGTTAAAAAGTTGATAGCGATCTCTTCCAGAGAACCTTTTCTTTCGCGTCTTCAATAACTTTTTAAAAGAATTTCTATCTTTACAGATATCGTTAATGGGAATGGCGTCAAGTGAATCAACGATATTGGTCGACTCATTTCGCTACATTCCACCAAACACTGATGAAGCTGATTGTGTACTCTACGAGGTACCAGAAACTACAACAATAACAATAGAACCAACTACAACTACTACAACGGAACCAACAACGACGACGACTACTACTACAACGGAACCAACAACGACGACTACTACTACAACGGAACCAACAACAACTACAACGGAACCAACAACGACGACTACTACTACAACGGAACCAACAACAACTACAACGGAACCAACAACGACGACGACTACTACTACCACTGCACCTACAACAACTACAACGGAACCAACAACGACGACTACTACTACAACTGCACCTACAACAACTGCAACGGAACCAACAACGTCGACTATTACTACAACGGAACCAACAACAACTACAACGGAGCCAACAACGACGACTACTACTACTACCACTGCACCTACAACAACTACAACGGAACCAACAACGACGACTACTACTACCACTGCACCTACAACAACTACAACGGAACCAACAACAACTACAATGGAGCCAACAACGACGACAACTACTACTACTACCACTGCACCTACAACAACTACAACGGAACCAACAACAACTACAACAGAACCAACAACAACTACAACGGAACCAACAACGACTACTACTACCACTGAAGTGACAACTACTACAACGGAACCAACAACGACGACTACTACTACCACTGCACCTACAACCACTACAACGGAACCAACAACGACGACTACTACTACCACCACTGCACCTACAACAACTACAACGGAACCAACAACAACTACAACGGAACCAACAACGACTACTACTACCACTGAATTGACAACTACTACAACGGAACCAACAACGACGACTACTACTACAACGGAACCAACAACAACTACAACAGAACCAACAACAACTACAACGGAGCTAACAACGACGACTACTACTACTACCACTGCACCTACAACAACTACAACGGAACCAACAACAACTACAATGGAACCAACAACAACTACACCGGAACCAACAACGACTACTACTACCACTGAATTGACAACTACTACAATGGAATCAACAACGACTACAACGGAACCGACAACAACTACAACGGAACCAACAACAACTACAACGGAACCAACGACAACTACAACACAACCAACAACAACTACTACTACCACTGAACTTACAACTACTACGACACCAACCACAACGGAACTAACTACAACTACAACGGAACCAACAACGCCTATTATTACTACTACAACCACTGAAGCTACAACTACTACAACTACAACACAACCAACTACTACTACGATAGCAACTACAACGGTACCAGCAACAACTACTACTACCACTGCACCGACAACTACTACGACGGAACCACCAACAACTACAACGGATCCAACAATGACTACTACTACTACCATTGAACCAACAACTATTACGACAACAACAACGGTACCAACAACAATTACCACAGAGCCGACAACTACTACAACTACAATGGAATCAGCAACGACTACTACAGCTATAGAATCAACAAGTACAACAGCAACAACTCAATTAACTACTTTACCAACAACAGCTTCCACAGAAACTCAACCTAGCACATCAGAAAATGATCTTTCGTCTCAAACTGAACCTGACCTTTATGATACAACTGCAGGAACAACTCTAGATTCTTACTTGACAACGGGAAATGAAGACAATCCTCTAACTGAGGCAAGTTCATATTATCCAATTGAAACTGATCCAACTGAAGAGCCTGTAATAGAAGAAATTTTATGTTCATCTTTCTGGACACCTTTAACAATAAGTATGGCAGTTTTATTACTACTAATATTGCTTATATTAGTAGCAGCTGTGTCATATGAAATCGGAAAGAGAATCGGCAGAAACAAGTTTGTCGACGATGATGATATAAATCTTGAACTACCTGATCCTATTACAGTTCCAAGAGTGACTAGAGTATATCCTGATCCACCTTTTGCGAGAAGTCAGAACTTTTTAGTATGATAACAGGTGTAAAGCAGGATGTATGAATGTATTCCCCAAGGGAACAGAAGTGTAGTATACATTTATACTAATTGTAACAAAAGACAAATAAATAATTACTGATCTGTGTTACTAAAAAAAAAGTTATTATGGTCTAGGATACTTTATATGAATCATACTCGAAAATTATTCTTACCTAACATAGTTTAGATCTGCAATAGTTAATTGAATTAGTGCAATTATGACGAAGTGTGAGTGTAATTTAGTGATCTAACTCATTTGACTGTCGGAATTGAGAAACTTAATAGTGATTAGACACTAAGAAAATTTAGGTACTAAATAATATTATAAGAAAGTTATAAATTAAAAAGACTGTCTCGAAGTCATTTGTGGTAGTTTATAGATATAGTATAAGACATTATATTGCCTCTGCTCTACCTAAGATAATGTTAGTATTAAAGACTGTGGCACGCAGGTGTAGCCAAGATGCGACATTGTCAACGACTTCACCATAGACAGATAACTCTGGTAAGTTCCCTAATGTAGCTAATCGTCAACACGTTATTTTAGCGTTATAAGTAAGTCCAATTTGGTTACAGTTACTAAAACTAATGCAGGTAGAGCAGAGACAAAAGAGATATTCATTAAAAAGACGTAATGCACGTCAAGTAATTCCATCAGATTTCATGGTTGTGTCCATTGACTTACTAACCAATGGACTTCGCGTGCCGCACTCAAAAGTGTCCCAACCAAAAGAGCAACAAAATGCAAAAAGAGCAACAATTGCGCGCTAGTCTCCATTTGGTCGACTGACATAGAACACGCGTAAATAATGCCGTACTGTCTTGTTAAAACGTGTAAAAACTACGCAAGTAAAGTCAAAAAAGACGATGGTGTATCTTATTTTCAGTAAGTATACATTTTTTTATAATATAAAAGTATTATTTCGCTTGGGAATGAAGTATATTATTTAAAATTCAATTAATTGTAAAAACAAATCACATAACTAGACAAAATAAACAAGAAGTATCTATTTGTCTTGTTTTTACACGTTATGCGCGCACTAGACCGAAAGAGATGACAATCGACAAGTACGACAAATAACATTTGTTCAGGTTGCCATGAACAGTCGAAAATTTTCGAACAAAAAACTTCATAGAGTCACTTTGATGTTAATTTGTTTTTTAATAATTGGATTTATTTTATGTGCATTTTTTAAGGAAATGTTTTGATAATAAAGGAGTTATTTTAAACCAATTTAAAAACGGAGATCCTGTGTGTGTTTGTCCTGTATTTATGTTTGTAAAATTATTATCGATATTTTAATACCATGCCGTATATACCTATATTAATTTCAGTGTTCCTCGAGATCCTATAAGTTGGAGAAATTATAACCGTATCACGACAAGATGAACATTTTAATCCCAAAGGATCGAATATTGTTTGCTCGGATTATTTTGCAGAATCATGTATTTAACCCATAAAGGCTTAAGAAGACTTATAAAACCATCTGTGCCAACATTGCTGGTAACGATTCATTGTGCGTTTCGTTTTTTATATTTATATTTTAAAATTGTCAAATCTTAATATAAAATTGATTCAAGCATTTTCTTTTTTAACTAACCCATTGATGTCTTTGCTATAAAAAAACAGAAACTATTTCCACCATAAACCCAACCATTCGTTTATACTCAATACAAATTAGATTCATTATTACTTGATTACCATAGTTTAAATACTAAAATAGAACTCTTTTTATGCAAATCAGTGTATTTCCTGACTACTTTCAAGTAGTGATTTGTAGCCTACTTGATAGGATCAAGACCTAGAGAAAAACTAAGCCTACACTATCTACGTTCCAAATTTCATTAAAATCGGTTCAATAATTCTGAAGATACGCGGTAACGAACATTCACGCACGTCCGATAGTTGAACCGCTAGACCACAGACGTCTATAAAATGTATGATAAATATACAGTATAATAATATATTTATACTATTCGATATTGTTAATGTAGCAAACAAAAAAAATAGAACTAATGCTACTCCATTACTACTATGATCTTCACTAGAAACTAGAAGCTAAAATAGTACGACCACCAGTCGAAGCTGCATATGGTATTAAATTATTACAAGCAAACTTATGCTGTATCCTTATATAGATAAGACATAAATTGAAGTGTTTTTGTTTGTTAATACCTATAAGCTAACTCTGTACACTTTTTCCGTGAAATTTGTACTAGACCCCAAGTCCATTGGTTAGTAAGTCAATGGTTGTGTCAATCTATGATACTTGCATTTGTATATAGCTAATCAACATTTTTATACTATTTACTGTAAAGATACTGTTAGTTGTTATCTAAGATAATAGTGATGTCATTATTAAAAATTGATATTAATGTTACTTATTTATTAAATTATTTTTTATTAAAAAACAAAACAATGTTTTTTGCCTGCTTTCATACCCCAAAATTATAATAAAACTAGCTGACCCGGCGAACTTCGTACCGCCTATTTTCTGAATTCCTAAAACTTTATTCCATGACCCAAAAACAAAATCACCAAAATCGCTCCAGGTAATCAGGAGGATTATAGAACCCGATCTCAGCGCCACCTACCGGTTCTAATTGCGAATCGAAACCATTCGAGAACCCACTCAAACACACAAAAGCAAAATCACCAAAATCGCTCCCGGTGATTAGGAGGATTGTAGAACCCGATCTCAGCGTCACCTACTGGTTCCAACGGGATAAAAAGTATCCTATGTCCGTCTCCTGGTTCTAAGCTACCTCCCCAACAATTTTCAGCCAAACCGATACAGCCATTCTTGAGTCATAAATAGTGTAACTAAGACGAATTTCTTTTATATATATATAGATAATAAAATGTAAGACCCGATCCCAGCGCCACCTACCGGTTCCAATTGTGGATTTAAACCATCCGGGGACCCAATCAAACACATAAAGAAAAACACCAAAATCGGTCTAGTTGATTAGGCGGATTCTAGAACACGATCTCAGCGCCACCTACCGGTTCCAACGGGATAAAAAGAATCTTATCTTTTAAGTTGGATCAAACTGCACACGGTGTGCAAATTTGATTGAAATCGGTTTAGCAGTTTTGAAGTTTATTGGCAACATCATCGTGACACAAGATTTTTATATATATAAGATAAACTAAAGATGTTACTGATTGAGACACTTATTCAAGGATAAGATCATCAAGATATTATTCACAATTTCTTACTTATGACCGAGTTTCGTCTACAAAATATAAATAAAACGGAAAAAAAAGTACACAATTTTGAATTAGAAATATCAAATATTGATTTTCAAGTTCGCCTTAAATCATCATCCATGACAAAACTGCTGCCATCTATTGATTATCCTTGGAAATAAATACAAGCGTGCAACCTTCAATTTATTATGATACGTTTAACTTTATCAAAAGTAATGAATTAGTTTACGTCCGACTCTTATCTGATTAGACAATGGCAGCACAATAACTAAAAATATTTTTAATTGATTGAAAAATGTATACATCTATTGATATATTTCTATTAAAATTTTCATTCAAACCAATATTTTGAATTACGCCATTTTGTAGGAAAACATTTTCTACTAAAATAAAAGTTGCTCCGTTAACATAATTACAAATCGGAGACTATTTTTTTTTTTTTTGAGGCGAGGGAAAATGACTAACCGATTTACGCACTCTCTGGGCCGTCACTAGGAAACGGCACGAATCCACAGGGGGCGGTAACGCTAGCAATTGTATGCTTTATTTGCGTTCCGTCCGCGATGGATTACACAGAGGAGTGTGGAGACTCCGAGTGATGCCGCACGGGCGAGCAACCTCAATACCCACTAAAAACCCCCTCCTCCCTGACGACCCTGCGCTTTTGTTTGTGATGGAAAGACTGAGATATAGAACATAGTTACGCAACAGTCGATCCAGCGCAATAAAGTGCTTGAAGTGTGCCCTGGGAGAACACACTCCACTTCGAGACGGGGGTAGTTGTTAAATCCCTTGCTTTACCTAGTAGCTAAGGGCCCCCTCGTTCCGGAACCTAACTCAGGGAGGGAAGTAATGCGCGTACCTACCTCAAATCGGAGACTATAACGCAAGATCTGTCAAGGTGACAGTTCAATGCGCTCTTTATCGCTCGATACAATAATCAAAGAACTATCTAATTTAAGTATAATAATTATGAAGAATGCTTAAGCTACTCAGCCGTACCTACTACTATTTCTACGTAGAAATCTCGTGGCAAAGTAATAACGCTCTACTCATTCGCTGGCCACAACATCATATAAGACTGGTTAACTTTACCTGTAAAAATAAGTTTCAAATGAAATCGGAATTCAATTATTTCACATCCTTAAGTACCCAATAAATCAAATGCTTATACTATTAAATATGAAGAATAGGCCTTGTCTGCACACGCACTTGGCTAGTTTGCTTTTGATCTCCTAATTCTTTTAATAATTTACATGTCGTCATCAGCCATTCGTAGTCCACTGCTGGACGTAGACCTCCCCAAGACGGCGGAACTGATCTCTGTCTCTGTCCTCTGATTTCCTCATTTTGCGCCTACCAGCGACCTTGAACAGGTCTCTTTACTCCAGGAGTCGTCTGCTCGATTGGCCATCGGTCCTACGGCAGACATGACCGGCCCACTGCCACTTCAAATTGCTAATTTTGCGAGCTATGTTTAACTTACGAATATCATCATTTCTAATTTTATCCATAAGAGAAACACCTTACATAGCTCGCTCCATAGCAGTTATTTACACGAAAATAAGTATTTTATTTTTTCTGAAGATATTAAGATTCACTCTTATTCCAATTCAAAAATCATTGGATCTTTGAATTATGTTTTATGCCTTATATCTCAGGGATTAATGTTATGAAACCTCACTCTGGCTGAAAAGGTTTCCAATTAACAGTAATATGAAAGTAAAATAATTAAGGATTTTATGCAAATAAACAAATAGATCTCAAATTAATATCAAATCCCAATTATTATTTTTATCGGCGTAGATATATGTTTAGAAGCTAATTTTATAGATAAACTTTAAAAATAATTAAGCAAAAACAAAAAAAATATTAATGAAAAGAAAAAATGTAATTTTTGACAGTGTTATTTTTTTTATTTCTGGTGAATATGAATATTTTGTACTCTTTACCAATACTCATCGACCTTCTAGCAAATACAAAATTCCTGAGTATCGAGTCATATTGTATTGTTATGAATCCTTTGTTTTCTAGCATATATTTAATAAATTTATTTTGTTATCAAGCATCATAATGTTTTCATCGGTCCGTCATTTATGGTCGAATACTTTAATTGATGTTTCATTATCTTTAGATCGGGCTAAAACTTTTGAGATACGATCTTTAAAAGTCTACACTCTAAAGATTATATGTTATATACAGTATACATACACCCACTAAACTTTGATGAATTTTATTTTAAGCTATCAATAATTCGCAGTAGGTTTAATATTTTGCTAGGACATTAGGTAAAAATTATATTATTATCACCTTAAATGAAAGAAAGTTCCATTACTCACTCACCACTAACTTCTTAAAAACTCTTATTCACTTAACATTTGTTTCCTTCTTTTTGATAGGTTTGTACATTTAGTATCTGATGTTTAACTTTCTTCACTTCCTTTTGTACTAAATACCGCTTCAATTCTAATTGGAAATCTTTGATAACATTTCCCTTGCTCTTCAAAATCAATTTGAGGTCAGACGGTTTAACAAATTCCAATACAAGTCCTAGAAACACTTCTTACTAGTTCCTTCTGACAAATGCCTGGTATATCACACTGTCTTTTTTACCAGCTCCAAATCTCTTTAATGATACTTTACAGCTCTTTATCACGAAGATTAATCCAATTATATACAAGACGCCACCGGAATCGTACAATAACGGATTATGAACAGAAATACGTGACACTACGATTATATACATGAACATAAGTTTTTCAATCGTCTAGATTTACTAATCCTCCACTGATTGATAAACCATTTATTAAGAACGACATGAAAATATTTATGTACAAATGATGTCAACATGAGAATTTTTGAATTGGTGTCATGAATTTAGAATCACTTTATAACACATGAAGTAAAGTTTTATAAAGTGATTCTAAATTCATGACAACAATTCAAAATATGTTCTGCATGTTTTACGAATTGTGCTCAAAATTATGATGATGTGCCCTCGACTTTATCTACGTGGAATTTTATTTCGCGGAACCCTAAAAAAAATTACCTACGTTACTGCTTATAACATCATCTATCTGCCAGTGTAAGTCCCGTCAAAATCGGTTCTGCCGCTTCAAAGATTAGCCGGAACATCCAGACAGACAAACAGATGCACAAAAAAAATTAAAACTATTTATCTTATTTTTTTATCGTATATACTTTGATATGCATTTAAAAGCTTTTTAACATTACAAACAGACATACCAATTTTATTTATCTCTATACATTTATTATAGGTTCAGCAATTTCTATACTAATTTAACAAATTAATTCTACAAACAGACCTGTAAATTAAATTGCATTGCATTTAGATGAGAGAATTAGTTCAAAGCTTTAAATCCACCAGTGACCAGGTTTCAGTCTCCCTTACGAGAGCAGCAGCGCACTTGTAGCACCTTTGGTGTTGCAAAGATCGATAGGCGATAGTAACCGCTTTCCATCAAGCGCGACGTCTGCCTGTCTACTGAGCTCCTGCAATAAAAAAATTAAAACATCAAATTCTTCAGTTTTATTTCCATATCTGGCTATGTTTGGAAAATTATTTGTATTTTTATTATTTTATAATTCAAATCACATATTTTGTGACGTAGGTTAAGTATCATTGGTTCGTGTATTACCGGTATCCAATGAAAATGATGTACGACAGTAAAGTCTGATTTAGTTATAACCAAATTAAGTATCACTAAAACTCTCTCATTAAAGCACCAACGTGTGAAACCAGAAGAAACCGGGAATAATAGTTCTTTTCCGAATCACAAACTTATAACTTCTGTATTGTGCAAATTTATCAATACACCTGAAACGGATTATTAAAATGCAATTTATACAATAAATTAAATGAGTTTTAAGTGTGTTTATCTATCAATAAAATGCTTTAGGTAAGATGTTTTCCGATAACGCGTAAAAACTCATTGCACACAAGTAGTTTTACCGGATCTTTCAATTGGAGTAGAGAAAATCGTTATGACATGTTTGGGATAGCTGTATTCCTTATTTTAATAGTGGCTGTTAGTAGTAATGCCGTCGATAGTGTTGTGTACAATGTTGGGGAAGACTTCAATCGGACTTTAACCCGATGTGAAAGTGGTTCGTCGTGGATACCGTTGAAATACAGTGAAGTAGGAGTGAAAGGACCATATGCAAATGAAATAGGTATACGTGCATCAGAAAACAGCTGTGCCATGACATTACAAATAACCTTGGTACCAGAAGCAAATCTTTATATAACAGTGTTTGTGGCCACTGAAGAGGATGAAAGTGGATTACTTGTGTTGGTAACGGATGAAAATAATTTACCATTAATCAAATATATGTATAATAGAACAGTTAAGGAATATATAGCTGGTTGGTGTAGATTATCATTCACAATCAAAGAAGAAAGGGTTGGTTACGTAAGTATTTATTCAGTTAACCTAACCTATTTGTCTTTATATAGCTCATTTAAACATTGAGTTTGACTAGAACTATCAAGTTATATGCTGGAAAGTAGTTCATTATTTTTTTATTGTTGAAGCACAGCACACAGGCTGTGATGGAAAGTAATAACCCTCGCCTATGGACGTTAGAAATACCTTAGATACTGCTAATGTCCTGCCGGCTTCTATGGGGAAACTGGAACCTGCTCTGATACACTAGACTAGGCTAAATGCCCTATCATCTGACTGTGAGGTGTTTTGTCGTCTCTTAGGAGCGGCCACCCGGCCGCAGAAATTAGTGTTCTCTTTCCGTTCCTGCACGGAGTATATCAGGTCGATAATACTTAATATGAAATCCAGTACAATTTAATTTGTCTAAATATCACTCATCATCTAATTAAATATCATATAAATATCAATATATATGTAAAATCTGTGTATATTCTAATTCATATTTTGATCTACCATTAAATAATTCTAGGAAGAATAATCAAACAATCTGCTATTATTGTTTCAATTTATTTATTCAAATCAAATAAAAACCTAACGGTTACAAGATATGCAGCTAATTATATGTTTAATGTCTGTTTTTTGGTTCAATTGTTCTATATAAAATAGATCTTATTATCAAGATATGGTGTTAAAAGGTTTGGGAATCACGTGACAAATTAATTTGAAGACAAAATGTACTCCAATGCCGTTGATTGATCTCTATGATAGAGCTGATATCCGCTAATGTGTTGTACATGTAAACTAATCAAAAATCAAAAGTGAATAGAAATGTTAAAACATTTGTTATCATTACAGATCAAACTCATTGGATACAGCGGATATAATGAACTTATATTAGTGGACTCAATTCACTACATTCCTAAAACTAAAAATATCTTTGAAAACGGTGTAGATGAAGATGAATATATTAGTTATAATATTAACAACAATATTATTGATGAAACCTTCAAAGATGAAGATGGTAGTGGTATAACAGGCGAAGAAGACAATGATCCTAGCGAAAGTAGCGGGAACGGCCAACAAACCGAAAACAATGTAGAAGAATCTGATGACATCAATGATGATGGAAGTGGTTCAGGGAATGACGTCGAAGAAGATGTCGATGAACATACTCAAGACTCTGGGGATAGTTCTGGAGAAGAAAATGTAACTACTACAGAACTGGTCACTGAAACAACAACTACTTCAACTGAACTACCGGTAATAACTAATCCACCAGAAGAGATTGTTGAATCTGCCGGTCTAGGTCCCTGGGTCATAACGCTTATAGTGGTAGCAACTGTCACTGGTTTGGCTCTAGTTGCTATAGGTGCTTATCATTTAGGAAAAAGTAAAGGTTTATCTGAAAACCCACTAGTATTTGATGATATACAGGAACCTCGAAGCGCGGTTTCAATTCCTAGAGTTAGAGGGGTTGCTGAATCGCCGATACAAATAATTGATAGACCTTATTTTATGTAATCAAGATTATGTAAGCTACGAATTAGGATGATCTCAACTTTAAGTTCATAAATATAGATACACCTATTCAAAAATAAGCAAAAATAACATCTACTATTACTCACATATATATGAAAGAGGCCACACATAGAAACTCAACAGTCTCTTGAAAATTAAATAATATATTAAAAATACAGTCTCATTCCTTACAATTTGTTATAGGTTTTATTCATTTGTATGTATGCCTCTCCAGACCACGGGCTATAAAAATTACCTGGATTTTTAGAGGGCTTGCGTAGGGCCACTTGACAAATTTTATCTAAATGTGGCGTGACACTGACCGACGATTATCCCTGTCTACACCACATAAATATGCATCCAAGAACAAGCCCCGGTAGGAATATTGCGAGAAATGAGAACAAAAGGTACCAGGCTATTGGGATGAACTGCTAGGGGAACTAGGGATCTGGGCCAAGGGGATTTTGTCGTCTGCCTGTCTCAATGTTTAAGGAACATGCATAAAATGAGCAAACGATGACTTGCCACTCCCAATTTGAGCCCTAAAGAATGCCATACAAGATTGACGAGGAGGAACATGAGTGTAACTGTTGTGGAGAAGTAGGCTGCGAGTTCACCGAAGCTACTTCCACCCCTGGAGACTTGAGTATTAGCTCTAGTGGTCTTCACTCCATACTGGCTGGCTAACGCAAGCATGGAGGCGGGAGGGCTTTGCCCTGGCTCCCTGAAGTCGGATCCGAGGCGTCAGTTCCAATTGTGAATCTAAATAATCACTCAAAAATTTCATTAAAATCTTTCTCAAGTTAAGGGCGTTAATATATATTGCTTAAAATCAGATATTTTTGATTCATGTTGTTTTGTAGGTCTTATAATCGATCTACAATAACATTTTAGTACTATGTATATAGTTGTACCTAACTATGATGTTAGTAATCATATAGTTGTAATTTTTTTTATTAAGTTTTGTATTCTTTTTTATTAGGTATATCTAAAATGGTTTATCGTAATGTACCGTTAACTTTTATCGTAAAGATAATTTTTAATGTCATTGCTAATGTGTTCAATATAGACATTTATCTTTACACCTTGACAGTATATTTATTTTATTTAACCCGTAAAACGCTCAAGATGTGCCAATTGCAACAAGTATAGAGCATATATTGTTGTAAGCAATAAGGCCACCTTTTGTGTTAGCTTTAGCATTTAATTTCTAAATTATGTAATGCGTTTTTCCTTTATATTGTTACAAAGTGAATGCACACCTGCGGCTTATTACAATTCCCACGTTTGGACGTCTTTTGTTTACTTTGTGTTTAACATTTGTAATTAGAAAAAACATTCTATTTATACTTACTCGTTTATGGCCGCAGGTGGGCGGCTTACGTTTTCTTGGCATAATAAATAACTGAACAAAAGAAGACGATCATAAAAGGATTATAATTAGTTCGAATGCCGACAGATAATAAAATGTGCCTTTACAGATCTGTACTTGACATTTGTCTTTGTAGGGGTTTAAGTTGTATATTATGCACATTAAATTTTTGTAACGAAAATTAGGTATAGAAATAAGAGTCCCAAATCGCCATCAGATGGAAACGTTCCCAAAACTCTAGCCGCATATCCTCACTGAATCACAACACTAAAACGCTACCTTAAATAAAAGGGAGCCCTTTAGTCACACGAGACTCCTATCGAACGCGTTGATAGGCCTCGATAGCCTCGATATGCTTCAGGAATCACTATTATTTACTAGGATATTACTTATATTCGCAGTAAAATAATTTTAACATTCAAATTAAAAAGTTTTTATTCATAATAAGTTCCACTGGAGAACACTTTTTGAGTGTCATACATATAGATTAAAATTTAATTTTACTTCCTAATCTATGTACACCGCTTCGCAACGTGTTATTGCTGTTAAGGAGAAGAAGCGGCAAGGAACTCCCCAGCAACACCTCTAGCTAAAAAATATTTTACTTTATTTTTCTCTTATTCTTCTTATATTTCAAGTTCTTTTTTTATAAGTTTTATACAGAAGTATGTTACAGAATGACTTTTGAAGAATTAATGGAATTGTAGCAAACAGTGCATATTCAATAAGACAGAGACACACTAAAAGTAAATAAAAATATTACTATAAATTATAATAAAGACATGACGTACTACATTTTTTTATTCGCTTTATTGAATTTGAGTTATGTCCACGTGATATTATAACCCAAAACATTGAAGGGTTAAAAACAATATCCGAGCAGTTGATAACTTATCGATACGACAAAATAACATTAATCTAATTGTTTTTTATATGTAATGGCGCCTTTCCGTGAGAATATGGGGCCCTATGGCGCCATTTTTAGGCGTCAGATAATAATTGATATGGTTATCTAATTTATGTATGTCGGCCATTTTTCCTGTATTATAAAACATATATTTTTTCCCGAAGGCGTGGAAACAGTTTCAATGCCGTCGGCCTTGAAACAAGCACTTCAAATACATAATGTAGCGGAGTACAATAAAAAGTCACGATTTTATAACTGATTTAATATACAAAAGACAGAAGGGTAAATAGTATGTAGTCGTCAGCCAACTGCAATCCACTATCAGTTCCTAAACCTTCCTCATCCAGCGCTTACCAGAGCCCTGACGCTAGTCATCAGTCATCAGGCTGGAGAACGAGCGGCACTACGTTTACCGAGAAGCGATCTGCACTCCAAGATTCTAGTCCATCAGCCATCAGTCTTGTGGTAGAAGTGACCGACCCACTGCCACTTCAACTTGCTAAGTTTGCGAGCTATGTCGGTTGCCTTAGTTCACTTACGGGTAAATTCATTTCTTGTTATATTCATAAAAGAAACAGTCAGTGCTACGAAGAAACTACAATTGTTATAGCAAGGTGACCGTCACACCCCGGCGTAAACCCACGGGCCCGCGGCAGCTACACGAATCTTCATATATAGCATTCCTCGGCAACTCATCAAGTTTGCCTGCCACCTGTCGAAAGGTGGGATGCATCTGTGCCGTCCGCGTGATGACGGGAGCGAGAGAATAAACAGGCACAATGTGCCGCGCTATATTATTTGTATTATAAATATGAAATAAACCATGGTACCTTACTGGTAAGCGCACGCGTCCCAAACTCAAAGCGCGCGAATCCTAAAAATTATGGACTTAAGACTTCGACCACAAATATACACTGAAGATGATTAAAAAACAAGGTACCTTTTTTAAAGCCTGAAGCAGGCAAACAGGCAGGCGGCCCACCTGATGGAAAGTGGTTACCGTTACCTATGGACGTTTGCAACACCAGGGGTGTCGCCAACGCGTTGCCGACCTCTAAGAAATTTTATAACGCTCTTAAAGAACCCCATGTCATAGCGCAAAAGGAAAACCGCGGCGGGAAGTTCCCTCCAGATTGTTATTGTACGCGGAATAAATGTTCTAGAGCAGTGATTTTTAATCTGTGAGTCGCGACCCCTAGGGCGGTCGCAGAACCTTGCCTGGGGGGTCGCCAGCAAAAGGGAAAACGCAATTTAAATTTCTACCTCGTACCTATTTAGCTACTTTCTAAGCTCAGCAGCTTTTTGCAAAGTATAAGGCCCTAATAATCAATATGAGTAACAAACTAGACAAAAAAACATAAGCGTAGTCTTTTAAATTACTAACTTTTTGTTTGTCTTTGACTCTATGACCCAAGGTGGGCCACCAGAACTTTTCAAAATATTAAAGACCACTCTTCTAGAGAACTGTTACGTAGGTGAGCGTGGGAGCTCAAGGAAATGGGGGTGAATATCCCGTCGCTGGGAGCGGTCTGGTTGTAAAAGTGAGTCGTTGGCACCAGATCAAACAGTTCCTCGGAACACTCCGTTATACAGGCGGTAAAATACTCAGAGGACGCAAAGTCTCTCCGCGACTTAGAGCGGATATTTAATTTGTCGGTGCAGTGGTGTAAAATCGGGATGCTACCAACAGCCTATATATTTCTATGAGCATTTGCTTGGCATAAGTACTTGAGCGGCATACACTGAGCTACACAGTCGTGTTTAGTCGCAATATATTAGCGATGCGCAAACTAAATCATCAATGAGATCAGTGATTTATAAATCTTTTTCCTTAAAAGATGTAAATCACTCTTTTAAATCTTTAACTCTTTTTAATCTTTGGTTTCGAATGATATAATTTATTCAGTTGACCGGTTTTAAGCTTTACAGTAACGCCAGAGAGTTTAATTTACTATGTATCATCATTGTATTTCTTAGAGTGTGCATGTTATCTCTTTTCAATTCACATTATCCTGTATCTATTGTCTCATACTACATCTAATTATCTGATTTGTTAGTTTTGATCATTCCATGTGACTAAAATCAATCTTAACGTAGTGAGTTAAAGATGTATTTTCCAAACTAAAGATTTAAAGAGTGATTTCGAATTTTGAAAGATTATGCATCTTTTAAATCAATCACTCCTGAGTTACACATCTTTACAATATATCCATTCATTCCATACTCTTTATTCTAGCATACGTCAAGCTTGTCAATCCGCATTGTATTCACTTAAAATTTCCAGTTTAACAATCATTTTAACACATGATTTTCATCTCTCCTAAACATCTAACATAATTATATTTAATATCTAATAATTTGTAAGATCTAAATATAACTTCCATGTAATATCACTTAATATATAACTCGTTTTACAAGTCATTGCCGCCATTAAAAAAAATAAAATTACATATCCGCTTCCAATAAATAAAATGGTACATGTTTTCAATTTTAAATTAATTTTACTTAAAAGAAATCTTTGATATTAATTCTTGAACATAGAGCATTGTAGTCGCATCTATTACGTGAGAGGAGTACCCAATTATTATTTCTTATCGCCGTTAAATTCTATTTGTCTCTAATTACATTCTTAAATCGATGACTAATTTTAAATCTACACTAATATTGCAAAGAGGTGAGATTTGAATTTATGTTTGTTTATAACGAATAAACTCAAAACCTACTTGTGGTCCAAGCTCCCAGTCACCACTGTCTTACGTGATTTTAGGAAAGATGACACTTTTAGGATCGGTAGTTCAATATTAACTTAAGGAATGGATACTTGCGTAGCTGAAAGCGGGGCCGTTTTTTAGGTAGCAGGTATCAAAGGTAGAAAAAACCATGTTAACTTACGTCAAAGTA